>CABPRJ010000951.1:677728-960255 GCA_902439185.1 Cinara cedri
ACTAATGTCCTTGTAATTTTATTTTTTGGGAAACCCTCATGGAAAAAACGGAAAAAATTGAAAAAATAATAGATTTATTATTTATTGTTGTTATTATTCAGTTACATACTTTTAAAATTTCACATAACATTTTAGTTTTTCCTAGACGTGGTGATCTTTAACCTATTTTGATTGTTTTCATAGGTATTTGACATTATCTGGATTTATTTACGGTAAAATTTCCAAAATGATCGGACAAATTTGTTTTTTTTTTTAATATATATTTTGAGAACAAATTTAAACAAAAATTGCAAAAAAAAAATAATAAATATGGATATTTAAATTATGTAATACCGAACTGCCCCCGGAATTTTTTTTTGTCAAGCAATAGTCTATCGTTACTTACCCATATAAATGAAATAACCTTATGTATCCTACCTTCCAAACTACTTACCTAAAATAGTGGCCGCTGCCAGCCTCAGTCTAAGCTTTTTTTTTTTAGGTTCTTTCGATTTTAAGCGATATTTATTTCAATTCAACGTATGATTTTTTTTTCTGTTTAAAATTTAAAGTTAAATGTTTGTTTTAATTGTAACGATTTATTTTCAGGTATTAGCATTTTGTACAAAAAATCGACAAAGAGTTCGCCTAGTCTATTTTCATTTTTGGCACCGTTCAGTCCTTTCGTTTGGCTTTGGGTGATAACGGCCTACTGTGGCGTATCTGTTTTACTCTTTATCATGGCCAGGATAAGTCCATACGAATGGACCAACCCTTATCCTTGCATAGAAGAACCCGAATACTTGGAGAACCAATTCAGCATGTCGAACGCGTTTTGGTTCACTATCGGGTCACTTATGCAACAAGGTTCTGATATTGCCCCGATGTAAGTCCGAAAAAATATTCAAGTGCAATCATTAGGAAAACAGTATCTTAAATCTCCTGTCGTGCATGTTGTCGGTTATTCTTTCTTTTAGGCAACGAAAAGACTTCAAATTATTATCCTGGTAGTCATGTGAATTGTTTTGTTTACAATTTAAATTTCATTTCGATTGTTTAGCGCCGTATCCACCAGATTGGTTGCTGGAATATGGTGGTTCTTCACGCTTATCATGGTTTCATCTTACACTGCGAATTTGGCTGCGTTTTTAACCGTTGAGGGTGTGTCCGATCCGTTCAAAACCGCTGAAGGTTTAGTCAATCAAAATGTCATAGCGTATGGTCTAAAAGAGAAAGGGTCTACCGACGAATATTTCAAGGTATGATTTAAATACGATAGTATATTATTATATACTAAGCTATAAAAAAATTCCATAAGCTTTTTTTTTATTATTATTCATGAATGGTTTTTTAGGTAATTCATAGACTATTTAAAATTTATGTCTACATTTTTTTTCATATTTTGAACATTTATTAATCATACATTAAAATAAATATTTCTTTAGGAATCCTCGAATCCGACTTATAAGAAAATCTACGACACTTTACAAAAACACAAGTCTTGGTACACTGATGGTAACGATGCGGGCGTAGAGAAAGTACTTAATGAAGATTATGCGTTTTTCATGGAGTCTACGTCGATCGAGTGAGTATTATGATACATTTTCCTTCTTTTTTTCTCTGTTGCTTTCATCCCAACTATTTACGCTTGTATTACATTAAATATACGAGAATAATTTCACACAATAAATAATAGACGAATTGGCCATACGATCATTTGGCTTTTATGAAAATTCGAATTTGTGTTCATACGATTTGTGCAAAATTATACCGGTATTTTAACCGTTGTTGCTTTCCGAAAGGTACATGGTTGAACGAAACTGCAAGTTGGCACAAATCGGTGGTCTGCTGGACAACAAAGGCTACGGGATCGTAATGAAAAAAAGTATAACATTGTGCATGTTGTATTATTGTGTAAGAGAAACACGTTTTTATATTCCTAGTGATTGATCTCCTGTTTTTGCAGACGCGAGTTATCGGAACACTCTGAGTGCTAACATATTGAACTTACAAGAAAAAGGCAAGCTGACTGCGCTGAAAAACAAATGGTGGAAAGAAAAACGCGGTGGTGGAGCGTGCCAGGTGGGTATTTTGAGGCACATCTTTTGAAGATACAAATAGTTCGGAAAGGTGCTTAAAGGGATTCGATACTGATAATTTTCTTCTTTGCTTAACACTCTAACGTATACGCACTACGGAAGGTCGGTCATCGTTTCGCCCAAAAAATTATATTTATGTATATTTTTTTCACTATTGTTTTGCTAAAATTAAAATGGTTTGGATTTCATTCCCACCAAATCTTTTGCTACCTATTTAAATTAATTGTTGAAAGCCATTTAGGGCCTCCATAAAAAAGTGTTCTCATTAACCTCAAACATTTCATTTTTGTTTGTTTTGAGTAAATCTAGGAATGCATTGGTTTTATGATTTATTTATTTATTTTAATATGATGTGTTATATAATATTTCCTGTTTTTTATTTATACATACATTTTTAGAGACAAACAACAGAAATATTGTTTAATTGAAACATTACAAGAAGCCTTTTAATTTTGGATCTAGTCGGTGCTAATTTTAAGTGATTTTTCATGATAATTTGGAAAAACGTAATATTTAAAAACAAACAAATTTACGGTGATAATGGTTTTTTTTAAATTTTGTTTTTTTAAAATCTTGTTTTAAAATTCAAGTATAATACGTATTATATGTTTTCCTAATGAAAATTTTATCTAGTGGATGTATAAGAAAGTCATTATCTTAATAATTGAAAAACCGTGAAAAACGTGTTTATATTTCTAAAACATTTTATCGATTTTTAAGTTATGTATAGACATTTGATGTGTTTAGTTTTAATTTTGTAAGTATTATATTGATAAAATTATTTGACTAAAGAAAAAAAATTGAAAATTTAGTATGAGAAAAATTATAAGTTGTACTTAGCGGTAAAAAAAAAATGATCATTTATGATAGTTTTTTTTTATAAGCGTTTTGAGATCAAATTTTTGACGAAAATCAAAAAAAAAGATGGCATTTAAAAACATGTATACCCAAACTTCGCTCAGAATCGTTTTTCATTACAGTGCTTCATCTTTGAGTATTGATAAAAATGCAATAATTCTATTTTTCCGAACTACTCAACTTTTCACCTACAACAATGGTGCACCCCTTAGCTATTTCTATTAGCGTTGCATATTTAGGGTTATATGTATTGCAATTAAAACTAGGGGGTCACACTAAACATTAATATTGATAAAAATAGATTTGGTGGATACGATAGTTAGCGGAAACGAGCATTTGAACCAATTTGTCGGTAATCGGTTCGAATTTTAAAGTCTCCTACTTTCGGAAATTTAATTTAAATATATTAAAACTAATACAAATGTATAACGTAATGTAAAATGAACTTCAAATGAAAATGAAAAAAAAGTGGCCTGACCGATTTCACGTACACTTCATGCTCTTCAACTTTGTTTTCAGAATATTTATCGTTTCATTGATTAATTATTGACAATATGGTTTCAAATATAGTAATCTGGACATAATACCCTCATTATTTCGGAAAGTATAAATTCTGTTGAAATGTTCTCGTATGTTGTTAAATGTTTTAATAAACAAGCAAGGTAGTTGAAACAAATGTCAGTGTTCGACAAAGATCATATCCGTTGGTATTAGCTCAATCGATGGTATTTTTTTTTTTGCTTTGGCTCGTACAGGTCAAGGAGAACAACGAGGCTAGCGAATTGAGCATGAAAAACGTGGGTGGCGTGTTTATCGTGCTGTGCAGTGGCGTCGGGGTGGCCGCTATTCTGGCGTGCCTGGAAATGTTCTGGGAGTTGTGGAAGACGACCACCAAAGAAAAGGTCGGAACCTCGTGTTGTTTGCGTTATTGTTTGTCGCTCGGCCGATTATAATAATCGGCCGCCGCCGTCTGTGTGTCTCTCTACTGATGGCATCGGTTCCGCTCTCTGTCNGAATCCGACCGGTTCCAATCAGTACGTGAACTCTGCGCGGCACTACAATTATGAGTCGTAGACATGCATGCGTCCGATACTAGGATATATTACAATAATATTGTGTACGTTGCGAAATAAAAATAAATTAAATATACGTGACAATTAATATTTAGGTACAGAAATATTGTGTACAGTTTATATGTTTCTCCTGAGGTTAGAACTCTTAATATTGTTCCGACATAGTGTTGCATAGTTTTACAGTTGTCATCTATTATTATAGGCACGTAAATAAAACGAAGAAAATATTATTCGAATAAAAACATTTAAAAAAAAAATTATTACGGTCATTTTATTGCTTGTGGTACCTTTTTTTTTAAACACAAAAACGTTCAATGATATTTGCTCTGGACAACTTTTCTACCAGCAATTTTGGTTTTCAAGTGTACCACTTTTTTTGAAATAAAATTTGATTGGGATGGTACTTTAAGAAGGTCATTTTTTTAAAGTTTTCCAAGCTATTTTTATAATAGAAAAATTGGGAAAAAACTTGAAGAAAAAGAAACAATGTACGAATTGTATAATGTTTTTTGTTTTGTTCTGAATCAGTTGAAAACATTATTTAAAATATATAGAATTTGAAGTTTGGACAAAAAACTTTTATTTTCTATTAGCCATTCTCGAACCATTAATAGATATTTTAATTTTATGGCGTTTTCTTACATAATTTTTGTATGGTAAGTACTCTGTAGGTGAAATTATAAGACTAAACAGAAATGTTAGAAAATTTAACAGGATTTTCATTTTAAGTTGGATTTTGTGGTCAAAACAAAAATTGACTTATATAGTACCTATTTTTAGATTCTGAGTGTAACGAAGAATGTTTTGGCTTTACTAGGATATTTATTTTTTTATCCTATGTACAAAAATTTTACCAGAAATTATGCTCAGGTGTATACGCGTGGCACCATTTATGAAAGGGAATGTTGTCCAGATGGTACTTTTGGGAGGTCATTTTTTGATTTCTCAAGCGGTTTTCATAATATCCCGGAAAAATCAGGATAAAATGTAAGAAAAACGGGAAATTACGAAAATAATGGTTTCATTATTTTTCAATTTTGTTATATGACGAAAATTGTTTGAGAAAAAACTATGTGGAACAAATCTAATTTTTCAATGTTTTTTTTTGAACATATGTGTATTACCGATTTAAGAACAATGGTGAAGCAGAATTAAGCAGACTCACTAAGTTTCGAAATTATAGTTTTTTTTTGAAATCTAATATTCGGATATTATATGTCATGTTAAATAAATCTATGTTTTCCTAATTAAAGCATATTTGTCGTGATCTAATGGTTATTTATATCTATTATTACGCTAGGGGTTCCAAGTTCAAATCAGTGTGTAGAAAAAAAATTATTTGCATTTTTTTCCCCTTTTCCCTAAACAAAGAAAAAAACAAATACGTTTTGGATATACCTAGTGACCCCAGCCATCGCACCATTGGATTCTTTTAATTGCGAAATACCCCTCGATTTGTTGAGCTAACTTTTCTACCAGAAATCTTGCTTCGATGTGGTAAGTGTAGCATATTTTCTGAAAGGAAATTTTACCTTCATGGTAATTTAAGGAGGTCATTTTTTGATTTTCCATGGAGTTTTCCCAATAAATGGGGAAAATTGTGAAAAACGGAGGAAAAACGGAAAAATTTACGAAATATAGGTATTAGTTAAAAAATATCTCGGCCTTTTTTTTTCCTGTGGACAACTTTTTTTCCAGCAATTTTGCTCTAATTAACAATGATAGCATTTTTTTAAAAAGAAAATCTGACTGGGAAGGTACTTTAAAGAGGTCGCTTATCGATTTTTTCCGAAGTTTTCTTAGCAAATGTGAAAAATTGGTGAAAAACATAGAAAAACCGGGGAAATCGGTACAACATTAAACAAATATTATTAAAGAATATATACAGAACGTACTGAATTGTTTTGCTATAATATGGCATATATATTGTTGACAAAGCATCACTATCAACTGAACTCCGCTCAGAATCGTTTTTTCCTAAGCAATGGTGTATCGTTGCTTACAGGTATACATTAAATAACATATAACAGTGATTGCACCCATCTCCATCATCCTAGGACGTCTTTTTTATTATAAGAATTTAATATTAAATTTTGATGACATTTATAAATATTACAAATCACTATTTACCAAACTCAGAAGCGTTTTTTGTTAGCAATCGTTTCGTACAGATAAATATTAAATTCCGCTTCTACTTTCCCAACTTCTCACCTACAACAGTAGCTCACCCATCGCTCAAAGTATGTCCGTATCTTTTTATTTTTAATAATATAAAATTATTAAGTGAAAAAAATGAAATTATTTTTTAATAATTTGTTTAATAATTTAAAAGATACACTGATTAAAAAAAATTTAATTTATTTTTTCGGTAAAACTGAAGTTGCAGATTGTATACGAAAAATATTGGGTAGGTATAGAAACAAAGTAGTTCAAAAAAGACTAAGCGAAAAACGTTTAGTTTGTTATTGTGAAGTAATCAATTTTTCACTTGTTACTCCGATATTAATTTCTGTTAAAAAACTCAAATAAAAATTATACAGTAAATTCTAGGTGTAAATTTAAGTATCTTAGCATAAGTTAAATAATGAATTTTTTTATACGGGCTTGTTATTATAAGGACTGATTTACCGTCGAAAACATTATTTGCTGTTTCTTCACAATCATATTGACTGGAGTTATCCCGTTTCCGCTTAGCACGGCAAAAATCGCATATATAATTAGCTTCCCACAAAATAAAATGTAACTATTTTATGTTTTGATTTTGTACAATAAACTTCTTAATAACACGGGGGAATTTTCGCTTTTTGACCAATAGGAATATGCTAATATTGCTGATGATTGTTCTTCACTATAATGGATGGAATATAAAAAGCAAGGGTACATCTAATTAATAATTTATATCGGAATACAACGATAGATCATTTACGTTTTCGTGACGAGTATAATATAATGTTTCCTTGCATTTTGTCAATTATTTAAGCGACTATGTAGATTTTGGGAGAACTTTTCTTATAATCTTCTTATGTAAAATTAAGAGTTTAAACTGAACTCTGTAGAAGTTCATTTTCTTATAAGTGTGCAGTTTTTGAGAAAAAAGCAAAAAAAGGCATCGTTGTCTATATCACGTTCCTCAGAGCACAGGAGAATTAGCGTATGCATGAGCGGTCAGACATTTCAAAATTATGGGACGTTTTTCAAGCATGGAGTCAACTTTGATGATTATTTCTCTAACTTATTAAAAAATTCCAACAAGTAATATTAAAAACAATGTGTTATGCCTAATTTTGTTATAGAAAATCCACATACCTATTTAATCTGTAAAATGATAGAGCTTTACCGCTATATACGAAAATAACGATAGTCTCATGCAACTTAATAAAACATTACAACTTTGAAGTATCCGATTTATCATCCGATCCGAAAACTTAGTACAAAACCAAGGTTTAGGTAAATCGTACTATTCGCAAAAAAACACGATTGTATCCAGTGAACAGCATGTTATTTAACGACTAGTTGAATATAGAAATATGATTATTGATTAAATATAGTTATTTATAATTAAACGCACGTGCACTATCTAATTAAATATTATTTACTTTCTTTGTTGTTTTAAGCAAAGTAAGTATGCCTATGAGATCCGAATACAAGTTTACTATCGTTTTTCAGTTTTACAGAGCGATTTACAAGACACGAACAAAACAATTTGGTACCAAAATTATAAATGTATATTTTTAATTAAATAAGTCAGTCAAAACTAGTTTTTACTGAAACGCATGTATTTCAACCTGCACTAAAACGCACGCAATTACGCGCAATCTGTAAACATTGCTCCATGAATTCGACTGGCTGGCTAACAGATCAATTAAGATAACTTTAACCAGTCGTCTATCTACGTTATCTAATCACTTTTAGATATGATAACTTCGACCGATTATACCTTATAGATAATAATTCGGCCCCTGTAGCTTTTGTTCCCGTGTTTTCAGTTTTGCCAGTTCGTTTGTCCTCGTTATAGTCGTACCTACGTGTTTGTTTGTCTGGTCCAACTAGTTTGAACTATCAAAATAAAAATTACGAATTTTCACTAGATAAATCTAGTTTTCACCAATGTATTTCAGACACAACTAGAACTCTGACTAAACAAAAATAAGTTAAATCTAGTTTTACCGGTGAAGGTCTTTGTTAATTCTAGTTTTAATTAGTCAAAACTATAATTGACTAAAGGGATTTGTGGAAACTAATTTTCACTAGTTAAAACTAGTTTTGACGGATTTCGGGTTTTAACTGTAACATATTTATATATATATATATACCATGGAATTCCATTCGTTTAAGTACGACGAGACAAACACTATTGGTATGCGCTTGATGAGACTGTACGAATTGTACGATAATGAGGTGAAATCGTCGTACCGCAGTGAACGAATAATTTTTAGTCCACTTTTTTTAATAAACCATAACTGTACTATATATTTTTACTCTTATTAATAATTTGTTTTCTAAAGCATTTTCTAAAAGATTTTTTTCAATTGTCGCTTCTCCCATACGAGCGCACTGGACTATAAATAATATCGAAACGCGACGCGTGCCAGAACAATAAATACTTAGGCTATACGTTTAGAATACGAGTGTCCGTCGAAACGTACGGTTATATCGTATTATGATTCTCTGACTAGTTTTACACATTTTATGTAAAAATGCAAATATTTTGTACGGTATCGTATTGAAACCGCATTTAAAATGAACTGCATATTTGGTTTAGTTTCGTTAATTTTAGTTTTTGCAGAATGCACCGGAGAAACAACAATCACTTTAGGTAAGAAATTTAATGTTTTTATTTAAACACCGACGTTATTGAAATATATAGTTTACATTAAAATTAGTGTGACGCACAAAAATGAGCGCTAAAGATCAAATAATATGTCGATAATAAATATAAAATAGTATGTAGGACACATAGTGTAGGTGAATAATTTTTCTTACAAAACCTGTTAGGTTTGTATCCAGTCATATAATTTTTTTAATAATCAATATTATTTAATGGAATTTTACATTAACTCTAGTATTTATTCTTAATTTATTTGGAAGTTATTCAACTTTTCAACTTATTGCATCATGTATTCACGTCTGTTATAAAGTTATGTTCTCGCAAAAATTGTTAGCGCTTTTGTAATGTACCGTTATCTAAACTTTATATCATCTGGAATAAAACATACGAATCGCAAAATAATACTACAATAGTTATTAATTTTCTCAATTGTTTTGCTGTTCACAATATCTAACTTATCGAATCAAATAAAACGTACGAAAATATAACGACGATTTTGAAAAACACAAAAAATATTGGTAAAAACCTGTGGCATGTTTAGGATTTTAAAACGGTAGGTTCCGAATAAATCATATCAAAAAGCTTATTATGTATAATTTTCTGATTTATAAAGGCCATCCATATTATTTGAAACTTGGTTAAATGTTTAATTTCATTAGAAACTATTGTCATAATTAATGACGAGTACAATACCTACGCGTATTTTACAATTTTCGACGCCATGTCTAAAGTAATAAAAGTGCATAACACATCTTACAACTTACAAAGGTCTAAAATATATTAATAATATTATATTTTACGGGCGTATATGAATAGCGAACAAAACATTACAACCATCACTAAATGTCTATTGTTTGAATACAAGACCATATTGTAAAATATACACTCATAGTTTTATTTCTGATTTCCGCTTTTTTTTTTTTTTTTTTTATTAAATTTGTATTTATTATGCAGACTATATGGAATCAACTCGATAATCGCGATTTCTATTGGAATAAATAATATATAATATACTCGTGTGTATATATATATATATATATATATATGTGTGTAATGTGAGTTTCTTTTTCCTATAATCAACGGAAAAAAAGCAAGTAAATAAAAGACGTCCTAGGATAACGGGGACGGGTGCAGCCATTGTTATAGGTAATTTAATGTATACCTGTAAGCAACGATACACCATTGCTTACGAAAAAACGATTCTGAGCGGAGTTCAGTTGATAGTGATGTTTTGTCAACAATATATATATGCCATATTATAGTAAAACAATTAAGTACGTTTTATATATATTCTTTAATAATATTTATTTAATGTTGTACCGATTTCCTCGGTTTTCCTATGTTTTTTCCCAGCTTTTCACATTTGCTGAAAAAACTTCAGAGAAAATCGATAAAGGACCTCCCGACAGAAATTTTCTTTCAGAAAAGTTGCCACACGTAAAAATCGGAGCAAATCCTCTGGTAGTAAAGTTGTCCACAGAAAAAAAAATAACCATCTTTGTAAAACTATAAGCTTTTTCACTCCACTCAGAATCTCAAAGCAAATGAAAAAAGGAAGTGGTAAAAAAAAGAATATATTTATTTTACGTATTATAATATAAAAATTATATTATTGGTTAGTACTACATATTTTATAGTACCATATAAGAAGTAGCTAAACCATATTTTAATACCATTGACTATATTATATATTCAATGATAGTATTTTAAACATTTTCACAAAGATAATTATCGGAAAAATTATCGAAATCTGCAGTCCATAATCGAATGTAACAAAAATGACTACTATTGAAGTGTAAGTAAAAAAAATGGTATTAAAACATGGTGCAAGTACCTATTATATGATACTATATAATATGTAGTACTTCCCAATAATATTACTTTTTATATAACAACATGTAAAATAAATATATTGCTTTTTTTTGACTTGTTTTAATTTCCGTTGCTTTCTTTTCCAAACCCCATGTAATGTATAAAGATATAATACTGGCTAATTGCTAGTCCCCCTCAAATATATGGGGTCATCCACAAATTCATTGATATAAAATTGTCAACGTACACGTTAAGTTGAAACCCACGCTACGTCACTGTTACACAAATAGTATTACCCGTGAATTCGATCATTTTTATATGTCTGTATAGTTTAGTATGTGTACACATTGTACATTTTGGTCCAATTTATCGCCTTCCGTCCGCAAGTAATTTGACTTTCACCTCCTATTTACATTTTTTAGGAGTGATATTTTCAAAAATTATTTCTAAGTGAATCAATTAATGAGTCAGTTTCTTCACTAATTTATTGAATAAAACACAGTGTACAAGTTTCTAATCTGTTTATTCTACTTCTATCAAGTTGCTGTCAATGGCTGACAGAATCAATGTGTAAAAATGTCTGGCGAAAATAATATTAAAACGGCAGATTCGATAAATCCCCATATTTTATATTTTGGTAACATAATAACAGACAACACATATAATTAGTTAGGTGCCTACATATTAAATTGATATCAGTTTTCTTTTTATTAATATTCCTTAAGGTACTGCTCCTTTCCACATTAACAATAACTAACATATTTTAGAAAATTATCAAATAACAAATGGGCAAAAGCAAATAATTGAGGTTCCTATAAACAATACTCATTTAGGTATAGATAATGTTATGATTATGTTTTATCGTTTATACATATGTAAAGATTTAGGAATACGTATATTAAATATTAAAATTATACACCTATTATACAAGTAAGACTAAAAAAATTGTTAAAATTAAATTAAATAGGGATATTGTACAATGAAGAAAACTCAATGTTAGAAACAGCTTTTAAGTCATCCGTAGATGTTGTCAAGTCAAAAATAGCAACAAGTGATGTGAAGCTGAACGTCGTTAGTCAAACAGTTCCTCTCTACGATTCATTCAAGACTCAACATTTTGGTATTAACGACATTTGTAAAACATGAAAATTGTATATAATGCTTAAATGTTATGATTATTGGTAAAGTGTGTGATATGTTAATCAATGGGGTATCTGGTATGTTTGGCCCGTCGATTGGTAACACGGCTCCAATCGTGCAATCCATTTGTGATTACAAAGAAATCCCTCACATACAAACCCGATGGGACATCAACCAGAAACGAGGTTCTTGTCAAATCAACCTATATCCACACCCGAGCACATTATCAAAAGTGAATATTATACATTCAAATATTTGAATAATTATATTATGTTAAAACATGTATTATAAAAAACTGCTCAACAGGCACTCGTAGATTTAATCTCAGCTATAAATTGGGAGAGTTTTACGATAATCTACGAAAATAACGACAGTCTTATGCAAGTTACTAATATTTTGAAGTTTCCTCCGACTAACCATCCGATTCGTATACGACAACTCAGTTCAGGACCGAATTATAGGTAAATTGTAAGATTTTTAAATAATATATTACGTCCAGATTACATTACATTTAACGGTTTATTAAATGCATAACTATTAGAAAACACATATAAGTTTCTACTTATATTTAAATATTATTAACTATTTGACGCGGTCAATACTTAGGTTATTTATGTGGTATGATTTTAGAAAAGAACTTCGAGAAATAAAAGATTCGGGAGAAACTAAAATACTATTAGACTGTTCATTCAATATACTTTCAGAGGTGTTGTATCAAGCCCAACAAGTAGGCCTTATGGGGTCTGAACACAATTTTATTATCGCATCTCTGGTTTGTAGAGATTTTCAAAGAACAAGCATATCGAATTCATAACAATTTTGTACGCATTTTTTTTTTTTTTTTATTAGGATATGCACACCTTAGACTTAGATCCGTTTAAGTACAGTGGTACAACCATAATCGGTATGCGCTTAGTGAAACCGTACGACAATGAGTTCAAAAATATTGTGTCACAATGGACGTATAATTTGAGTCCACTCGAACCGGACGACAAAGTTGTAATTCCTGAAACTATTCAGGTTATTACAGCAACCCAAAATAAATTTATGTAAGTGTACAATAATTATGAATATGCATAATTTTTAATTATTAACAGGTAGAGGCTGCTTTAATTTACGACGCGGTACAATTGTTTACAACGACAATTTTTGGTCTGAGCAAGGAGATCGAAATTAGTGAGACACCGACGCCGTGTAATTCTAGTTTATCCTGGAAGCACGGGTTCACACTGATCAATCACATGAAAATGGTTGTAAGTACAACACAGTAGCAGTTAATATTCGTTGAACAATGTATAATAACGCGATCATTATAATAAAGATACGAAGAGTTGATATGAATATAAATTTATGTCTAGAAAGACTTTAAAGGACTTACAGGAAAAGTTAAGTTTGATCAAGAAGGATTCCGAACTGACGTCGAATTAGAGTTAGTTGATTTAACTCAAAACGGTTTAAGAGTGATTGGCTGGTGGAACATGAAAACAGGAATTAATATGTTGGGTTTTGATTCAGAAAGCGCTTCAAATGGTAATGACTTAGATTTAAGGAATAAATCATTCGTCGTCATCACTGCATTGGTATACAAAAATTTAATTCAGATATCATATTTGTTTGCACTTGTTACTTTTGCGTTAAATGCATTTTAGACAAAGCCGTACGCAATGGTCAAACTTTCCAGCCAGACATTGGAAGGCAACGACCGATACGAGGGTTTCGGAATAGACCTAATTAAAGAACTTAGTGAAATGAGTGGATTCAATTATACGTTTATAATACAAGAAGATTTAAGCAGTGGGTACATAGACCAGAAAACAAAAAAGTGGACAGGAATGATCGGTGAAGTGATAAACGGAGTAAGGCACTATAATAAAATAACCAAGAATACATTATGATACAATTTTAATCAAGAGGACATAATTGCAAATTAATATTTTTTTAAATAAACGACGTATTGATCTCGAATTTTTCTCACTTTCGTGATTTTTGTTTCACCCTATTTGGGCTAAACACCACAATAGATTTTCAGCCGTTGTCTAAATATTTTTATTAATTTTTGATGTACAAAATGGGTGTGGGTAAATTGTATTCGATAAAACACGTGTTGTCTAAAATACAATATGAACAAATTAATTTTGTAAATTAATATATTTCATATATTTAGCCAATCAATAAATATATCGGATAGATTATATAAACTAAAATTTAATTCATTGATAAAAATTATATATTATGTGAACATTAATTTGTATCGGTAATTTTCCCTCAGAAAACCATTGATAATTAATATTTTAATAATTATAATTTTTTCCTAGAACGCCGATCTCGCAATAGCCGACATTACTATAACTCGACTACGAGAACACGACGTAGATTTTACTAGTCCATTCATGAATTTGGGTAAGTATGAATAAATACTAATGTAATGTAGTGTACTAATGTCCTTGTAATTTTATTTTTTGGGAAACCCTCATGGAAAAAACGGAAAAAATTGAAAAAATAATAGATTTATTATTTATTGTTGTTATTATTCAGTTACATACTTTTAAAATTTCACATAACATTTTAGTTTTTCCTAGACGTGGTGATCTTTAACCTATTTTGATTGTTTTCATAGGTATTTGACATTATCTGGATTTATTTACGGTAAAATTTCCAAAATGATCGGACAAATTTGTTTTTTTTTTTAATATATATTTTGAGAACAAATTTAAACAAAAATTGCAAAAAAAAAATAATAAATATGGATATTTAAATTATGTAATACCGAACTGCCCCCGGAATTTTTTTTTGTCAAGCAATAGTCTATCGTTACTTACCCATATAAATGAAATAACCTTATGTATCCTACCTTCCAAACTACTTACCTAAAATAGTGGCCGCTGCCAGCCTCAGTCTAAGCTTTTTTTTTTTAGGTTCTTTCGATTTTAAGCGATATTTATTTCAATTCAACGTATGATTTTTTTTTCTGTTTAAAATTTAAAGTTAAATGTTTGTTTTAATTGTAACGATTTATTTTCAGGTATTAGCATTTTGTACAAAAAATCGACAAAGAGTTCGCCTAGTCTATTTTCATTTTTGGCACCGTTCAGTCCTTTCGTTTGGCTTTGGGTGATAACGGCCTACTGTGGCGTATCTGTTTTACTCTTTATCATGGCCAGGATAAGTCCATACGAATGGACCAACCCTTATCCTTGCATAGAAGAACCCGAATACTTGGAGAACCAATTCAGCATGTCGAACGCGTTTTGGTTCACTATCGGGTCACTTATGCAACAAGGTTCTGATATTGCCCCGATGTAAGTCCGAAAAAATATTCAAGTGCAATCATTAGGAAAACAGTATCTTAAATCTCCTGTCGTGCATGTTGTCGGTTATTCTTTCTTTTAGGCAACGAAAAGACTTCAAATTATTATCCTGGTAGTCATGTGAATTGTTTTGTTTACAATTTAAATTTCATTTCGATTGTTTAGCGCCGTATCCACCAGATTGGTTGCTGGAATATGGTGGTTCTTCACGCTTATCATGGTTTCATCTTACACTGCGAATTTGGCTGCGTTTTTAACCGTTGAGGGTGTGTCCGATCCGTTCAAAACCGCTGAAGGTTTAGTCAATCAAAATGTCATAGCGTATGGTCTAAAAGAGAAAGGGTCTACCGACGAATATTTCAAGGTATGATTTAAATACGATAGTATATTATTATATACAAAGCTATAAAAAAATTCCATAAGCTTTTTTTTTATTTTTATTCATGAATGGTTTTTTAGATTATTCATAGATTATTTAAAATTTATGTCTACATTTTTTTTCATATTTTGAACATTTATTAATCATACATTAAAATAAATATTTCTTTAGGAATCCACGAATCCGACTTATAAGAAAATCTACGACACTTTACAAAAACACAAGTCTTGGTACACTGATGGTAACGATGCGGGCGTAGAGAAAGTACTAAATGAAAATTATGCGTTTTTCATGGAGTCTACGTCGATCGAGTGAGTATTATGATACATTTTCCTTCTTTTTTTCTCTGTTGCTTTCATCCCAACTATTTACGCTTGTATTACATTAAATATACGAGAATAATTGCACAAAATAAATAATAGACGAATTGGCCATACAATCATTTGGCTTTTATGAAAATTCGAATTTGTGTTCATACGATTTGTGCAAAATTATACCCGTATTTTAACCGTCGTTGCTTTCCGAAAGGTACATGGTTGAACGAAACTGCAAGTTGGCACAAATCGGTGGTCTGCTGGACAACAAAGGCTATGGGATCGTAATGAAAAAAAGTATAACATTGTGCATGTTGTATTATTGTGTAAGAGAAACACGTTTTTATATGCCTAGTGATTGATCTCCTGCTTTTGCAGACGCGAGTTACCGGAACACTCTGAGTGCTAACATATTGAACTTACAAGAAAAAGGCAAGCTGACTGCGCTGAAAAACAAATGGTGGAAAGAAAAACGCGGTGGTGGAGCGTGCCAGGTGTGTATAGTAGGGAATAATTTTTGGGAATTCGAATACGTCGGAACAGTGTTGAATATCAAGTTGGAATATAAAAAAAAACGTATACAGAGTAATCAAAATTACATAAGGCACTTCTTATCTCAGAAAATATTTACTTGTTTCAGAATTTGTTTTGTTAAAATATTGAAAAAAAAAAAAAACAAAAATATCTCACATTACAAATTTGTATGTATTTTCAATAAACTATTTTCAATATGCCTAATGTTTGAATATTATCTAAACGCGTTTCGGTTATTACTTCGGTATCCTATCCTCACATCGCATATGCCAAAGAGAAATTCTTAAAATTTTCGGAACGACCTCGTGGTAACGATACGAATTACCTACCCCTAGGTCTGGATTTTTCTGGTCGTGCGTGTTTTAATTTCCAGACAAAAAAAAAAAAAAAAATAACAACAAAAAACGGTATCCGTTTGTTTTAGTTAAATTGATGTGTTTTATTTTATTTTTTTTTCTTGCTCACAAAGGACACGGAGAACAACGAGGCCAGCGAATTGAGCATGAAAAACGTGGGTGGCGTGTTTATCGTGCTTTGCAGTGGCGTCGGGGTGTCCGCTATTCTGGCGTTCCTGGAAATGTTCTGGAAGTTGTGGAAGACGACCACCAAAGAAAAGGTCGGAACCTCGTGTTGTCTGCGTTATTGTTTGTCGCTCGGTCGATTATAATAATCGGCCGCCGCCGTCTGTGTGTCTCTCTACTGATGGCATCGGTTCCGCTCTCTGTCCGCAGGTATCGTTCAAGAGCGAGTTCAAAGACGAACTGAAATTCATAGCCAAGTGCCGCGGGTCCACGAAACCGGCGAGAAAGAAACAAAACAGCAGCGCGAGCAACTCGAATCCGACCGGTTCCAATCAGTACGTGAACTCTGCGCGGCACTACGATTACGAGTCGTAGTGACGCGTCGCCAGTGCACATCGTATGCATCGCCATATTACATGCTATTCGAATAATATTTTTGCGAAATAAATAAAAACAAAATGTACGTGACACGTATTTTAGTACATATAAATATTGTATAGTTTTTCAGTATCTATTATTAGGCTCTTAAAATATAATGAAGACAATATTATTCGAGTAAAAAAAAATTAAATAATAATAATTAAATTAATAAAAAAAAAAAATTATCACAGTCGTTTTGTTGTTTTTCTTTTTAAATATAAAAACGCTCAATAAAATTCGCTATGCAAATAGTTTTTTTTTTTGTTTTTGTTTTTTGTTTTTTTTTTTTTTTGTTTTTACACATTATCGTTTCTTCCGCTGGATTCCGCGTCACTTCGCGATTCCGAACGGACCTGATAAATAGTACGCGTCGACCGCCCGAAATCGCGGTATCCTATGAATGCCCGGTGACGTTCCCCCGGAGGACTATGGTACCGCCACGCCGACTCTGTCCACGTTTATGGGCGCCACGCGTTCCATCAGACACTCGATGCTGGTGCTCTGCTCGTTGGACAGGCTGGACGCGGACGAAGATTCACCGCCGCCGGTCGCCGACGCGTCCGCGGCGGATACTTGGACGCCGGCGGTGTTATTTCGGCTCATCTCGACCAGCACTGTCGTATAGTCGGGCGGCGGGACGGCCGTCTGCGCCTGCTGGTGCGGTGCCGCCTGTGCCGGGGGTTGATGTTGGCCGCCGTTGGCCGTCGACGATTCTCCGAGTATCGCCGACTGGTGGCCCAGCACGTGCGCCAACCTGCGCACGCTCCGCCGGATGCTCTGCCGCAACATTTTCGCTATCCTGCAGGCCACGCGATTTGAGGAAAACAAAAACACACACAAACACACAGTTCATAAATACGTCTAATTTGTATGTCCGCGAGGACCGTTCGCAGGGTATTTTCTCTATGTGGCCGGAACAAGCAGAAATGCACCGTTTATTTCATTAACGCATAACCTCCTCCGGCGACGAGAAAATATTATGCGATAGTCCGCGTCAAGTTTCAAGAAGAAAACAACCACCGTGTATTACTATACTAACCATGCATATTAGATTAAGTCTACGTGAAGAAGATGTTAATCCGTCAATGTAATAATATAATTATTGTCCGTATATTGTAAGTACATTAAAAATACGATAGTGAGTATATGTATAAATATTAATATTAAAATTGGTTTTTGTTGTTTTGTTTTTTTTTCGACAGTCTGATAAAATATGAAGCATAATGACTAGGTATAAAAAAATATGACAAAAAAAAAAAAAAAAAAAAAAAAAAAAACAGAAAAAAAAAACCATAACAATAATGATATTAATTATGATAATCGAAATTAGTACAAGTGTACGAACAGATGCGATCGTGTAAAGCCATGTGCAATAAACACTATTATTACTATTCTACGTGTCTATGATGTTAGTCGTGTTCGTAAACTGTTACTAAATCAGTGAATCGTAAAGACCTTGCTCCGGTAGCGGTGGAATAGGACGGCGGCGGAGTGTACTTGGGAGGCGGGTCTTCGACTTGCACGGCCGTCGATCCGTTCGCGGCCCCCTCCGGAGTCGTCTCGCCGTTTTCTGGCGATCTGCGTGTCTCGATTACAGGCCGGTACAGCATTTGAATCCGCTAAATTAGCGAAAACAATAAACAATAATTTAGAAAACAAAACGTCACGGTTTAGGCCAGAGTAGCCGTTGGACCCCGATAGCATAATAAATGATAATACTCGTACAAGAAATGTTCTTTGTGGCCGGCGTTGAGAACTATCTAGATAATATTTGTTATAACTTTCGTCGAGTCTAAATGAAAATTTTAATTTTCTACTTTATAATAAATATCTTTGTACTAATTAATTAGATAAAAAATGTATATATATAAAAAAAAAAAGTTTTACCCACTTTACACATCATTAAGTAACTGTATACGTTTTACTTGTCTAGTTAAAAAATCGAAGTAACTAACCAGTTATTTACACCCTATGCAATCAATTAATTATTTCAACTGTTTAAATTTGTATTTCCCTACTATAAATAATATAACTTTTTCAATAAACAATTTAAAAAAATAATAATAATCTCTTTTTATTTAACTAAAATTCGCTTATTAATTATCGTATCTGATTATTATCGTAATTTAAATATTTGTTATCTTTATTCGTATATCTAGATAATTTGGAGTAATTATTCTTTATTTAGATGAATTTTATTTATCTGCGTCTCAACACTGCTTCTGAGCCCATTCCACGCCGATTTGAAATAGTTTAATAAAACAAGTAACTAACATTTTATTACTATCGTTATTTTTTGGGAGTGAAACACCCAGTAGTCAATTTTTATTTTCATACGGGAACCTAAATTACAAATTTCACAAATTGATGAAGTTTTTCAAATCAATATGCATTTAAACCAAAACTTCATCTATTTATAAAATTTCATTGTATGACACTGTATAGTATTTTAATCACTCACGTCGAACAGGTCCGGGGGTCCGGTCGCCAAGTACCGACAACTCTGAACGATCCCGGCGAACGGTACGATCAGCAACGGTATTATCTGTAGTAGACAGCCAAATTCCCTGCTAGACGTAGACCAATACGAAGACTGCGATGTCCCTTTCCAGTTGTACAACCATCGGTACCCACCGTTTTTAAACACCGACGTGCTAAGCAACTATAAACAAGAACGGGTAAAATTGCGTATTAGTGAACGAGATTCCGGATATTAAGATCATCAGATTTAGTATTCAGACTATCGTAGTCACTCTCTTACGATCAGGGCTACGGGGACGATGATGTTCCAGTCAAACGAAAGCATCGGAGCCAGCCACACTTGGAGATGATGATTGGCTTGTGAAAATAGTGTAGCCACTACGGTCTCGCCACTGTACGGACGACCGCGAACCATGAACAGAGCTCCGATTTCCAGCAAATACAGTATCATCATCCACCAACCGCATCCAACACAGAAATCCATAAGATACACGATAAAAATACCCAGCTGAAAACGATTAATTTTATTGATATCATATATTATATTTATCATATTATCATAGCATATCATATTATATTTCGTAGATTTCGTTAAGACATATTAAGCAAATATTCGTTTGAATTTTTCATTTTGCAAAATCAACCGACAAAATTATCCTTACAATTTAGCCCGTTTATCTATTATTTTACTGTAAAACTCATGATAGTATATATATACCGGGTGTATCAGGATTTTTTGATCGTCGAACACTCGTTATCTCGGAAAGTGTTGACTTTTTTGGAATCTGTTTTACAGAAAATTTAAGTAACAAGCAGCTCTGTACAATTTTACATTTGCATTATTTTTTGTCACCCTAATTTTTGGATGTGAAACGACTACCTACTTTTGTTTTTTAAATAGGAACCTGTATTAAAAAGTCCATAAATAGATGGAGTATAAGTTAGGATAAATTTCGGTGTTGACATTTTTAATTTCTGTCAATCTGTTGACGAGATATTTCACTTTTAAGTTTGGGTCAGGAAAGAGTAGTGGATCATTTGTGTGACAACACGGCGCGTGATTTTTAAATGATAATGTAACATTTTAGAACAATTTGTTTCTAAAATTTAAAAAAAAAAAAAAAAAAAAAAAATGTCAAAAATAGTCAATACTTTTTGAAAGAATGAGTATTTAACGATAAAAAAATCATCCGGTATACTGATTTCTCACTCAATCAGCAGTGATATTAAGATAAATTCTAGACACCGAATGGTCCTTTCAAAAATTAGTTGATAAAATCTTTATATTATCTAATACCTACATTTAGAGGGGGGCTAAGGGGGCTGCATAATATATGCATAATATTTAACGGTTTGAGTATTAATTATATTTTCAATTATTTTTTAACTAATGAAAGAACGTTTTCTATAAGAAGGAGCACTATGTCAGAAAATAGACTCAATGGGTGAGCCATAGCCATGAGACATAAATGTAAAAGATATAATTACTGCTTTTGCTCAAAATTCTAGGAGGATACAGCTATCAAAGGGGTGTAATAAGTATAGTGACAATATATGTCAAAGCATTATACACATTATACTCATAATATATCATTCTTATTTCACTATGAAATTGTCTTTATTAATTTGTATTTAAACTGTTACATAAAAACCTACTTCGAGGTGTCAAACTCCCTTACCTAAGTCTATGATTAAATCAAAAACATATTTAGCCCCTCCCCTATTCTAAAATCCTGGCTACGCCGCTGTCTACGTCTTGCATATAATATATTATATTGTATATTTCATTATTATAGGTGGGTATACTTGTGTTACATGATTAGGTGCAATGTACAATAGGTATAGTATTTCGTTGTTGGATAATCACAATAAAAAAAGAATAACACAAAGAGGTATTACCTATCATTAATAAAATGCATGATAATTACACGCATAGTTTTTTTACACTGTGAAGCCTTGTATAGTACACTGTTCTACTTATGTGTGGACATTTCTGGAGTATGTTTATCAACATTACTCGTTGGACAACCATAATATATCTATTATTACCCAGATTAAGTTCGATTCTTTCTACCATAACTACTTCCATTCAGTTCCTTGTAATATGTTTTATATTGGATATTCGTATAATATTATAATAATACCATCATTTAATTTGTTTTCTCTTTTTTACGCATTGTATATATATTTGATAATTAATTGTCGAGATAAAAATAAATGTTGAAAACAAAAAATCTCTAATAAAAAATTGAAATAAAACTACGTTAGTAGTGGGGAAACGGCAGTACGACAACGTATGAATAAAATAATCCAATTGTTTACGATTTTTAAAGCATTACAATTACTTACTTCAGTCGCCATAAATAAACCAATTGAACAGGCAGCTGCACATGACAAAAACGTAATTGTTGTACGCCATTTCCTTAATTTGAATGGATGCAAAGATATAATCCCGCTGACAACACAGTGCCATATTGCGATCTGTAACAATTGAATTCGTACAGAAAAAATAACTGGTGGTTCGACGTACTAGATAACAATGAATAGGTAGGTACAATTGATGATTTGACTTACCTGTTGTCCAATACCGAACATGATGAGTACGAAATAAAAAAGAACAGACCAAAATGGCGATATATTTTTAGCACCGATCATGGCAAACGTAGCCGGAAACAGTTCGGTGGCCAAGCGCATGGCTTGATAACCGCTTTCCTGAGGCATTCCCGGCACATTGTTTTTCATTGTTCTTTCACCTAACAACAGGCTACTGTGTTGCATCCACCGCACGGGCGTCAGATGTTTACGGACTTGGGGGGAATTATGTTTAAACAAAAAGATATAGGAACTCATCCGTTCTGAAAATAAATATGATTCGGTAAAAATGTATTAGTAAAATTATTTTATATTCGACAACGTCCTGAAAAGAGTAAAAAGACGACTCACCAAAAGAACTGGGTAGATAAACATATCCGTGTGCTTCCAAGAGTTGTACACAAGTATTAGCTAAAAACGCGGCCAATATGAGTACGGCTATTGTTAGTATGACCACTAACGAAGCGTCTCTATGTAATAAATGCTTTGGCCGATTGTGCGATGTGATTTGCATTGTGCATGCGCCGAGTATGCCCCACGTGAGAAACGTTTCTGTAAAAGCCGCCACCCAGCTCTGAAAATGTCGAAATACCGATATCAGAATACTATAGTCGTTAATTTTACACAGATAGTTTGTTTTGGACAATGACTGCGATTGTAAGATTAATTAAAGTCTAACGACGCATTTATGCGTTTCCCTCGGGACAAATATATCTTTGAATTAGATAATACAAACTTTAAACCTATGCAATTTGTACTTAGTGAAATGTATTCCATGGTACTTCGGGGAGTACAGATAATAGATATTATTGAGTACTGTTTATAATAATAAATAATATAGTGTTACCTTGGTATTGAGGAAAAATTCGCTCCAATCCGTTTCCGGGAAAATGTCGTGATGTTGGAATCCAATAATAGGTGCTAAACCCAACATTTTCGTGCACAACATGAACATACCGAACACGGGTACCAATGAGAACACACAAACCACTTTACTATAAGACTTTAAGCCTATATTATAAACATTCAAATGAGTTAAAACCATTGTGTATTAATAAAACGTCGTTTAAAACCATAACCGCTATATGTTATTAATTTATTATTACCTTTACTTAAACATATGAACACGATTGCCCATATGATCGTCAAATTTATGACCACGGGTAGTTTTAACGAATTATCGTTCATCTCGAGTTTTTCCACATACTTTCTTTGTAGAACTATGCTGTTAAAATAACCCGGTACCGTCTCTTCAATATTGTAACTGACGTTTGTAGAATAAGCCCAGGGCACGCCGTCTGCGAAATAATTAAGTCATTATTATCTACTTATAATAATGTTGATGCGACAATGTAACAATCGATTTGCTCGGTTCACACGATTTCCTATATACTAAATAAGTACCTTCTTTATATTCGTCGATCGGTTCAGCCCAACGGTAAATGTCCTGTTTCGTGATGAATGAATCGCGAAAATACGTAAACATCCACGAAATGCCAATTACGGTATAAGTGCCGATAAACGCTTGGGCTATGAGCAGTGCGATGCCAATTCCCTGCAATCGTAAATAAATTGATTAGGTTTTTTCACGCAATAGTAACTATTAGGGACATCCGAATCGGATGTACGCCACGCGTTATCCCGGTATATTGTTTTAGAGGTAACGACAACTCGCCTTAAATATCGGAGATATCCTCCACATGTCCATGATCCCAGCGCCTAGTAATTGACCAAGCGAACTGTGAAATGTAAACAGAGGTACGCCGACTAGCAACGATAACACTAGGAACTGCAGTATAAAGTTGGCTGTAAAAATAAGAAACACACATAAATATTATGTATACACAATAAAATATGTAAGAGTACGATAAAAAATAATTTCAGTACGATACGCGTAACGCATATGCCTTGATAGTTTTCAAGGACCGTACCGAGTTGCCAGAAGCAATTAGAATCGAGATAATTGGCCATCTGATTGTATTATCTTTGACAGTTAATGAGGCAATTTTAATATACAAAGTATTAAAAATATCACTAACCTCCAAATTGTACTGTGAGTATGGCGAACCGACTGATGTTAAAGGCTCCCAAAGTACAGCCGAGCGTGGCCAACACTGAACTGTACTTGTTGCTCCATTGGCCTAATGGGCTTTGTGACTCCTGTGACATCTCGTACGCTCTACAAATAAAAAAAAATTAACGTTACAATTATCTATAATTAATAATATGAAAAGTTGTTGAGATCGTGATTATAAGTATAATAATATAAGTAGTCCACACGTAAGTTCTTCGTTTAAATTTTGAGTTTGAACAGATTGTCGTTATTACGAATTATATAATATTTTTATTTTATTTGTTTTTTTATTGCGGTATATTTATTATGATATACACAGTGTAATATTAGTTAATTTTTAGTGTTATTTTACACCACTTAAATTATAGAAGAAATATCGTAAAAAAAATAGCTTACTAACACCAAAATTAATTTGTTTTGTGGACTTTCCCCGAAATTGGAAACTATTGCACTGTATGCATTGTGTCTGTTATATTTATCATAATATGTCTTTTTCTCGTTATTTTTTGACACTTTTAACGGTCCCTTTCGGGCCAAATTAGCATAAACTCGAATATTACAGTTTTTTTTTTTTTTTATGCAGATTAAATTGATATAGTTTTAGTAAAATTTTATTATGAATTTCATCATGTTGTCGTAAGTAGAGGGTGCTTTTTAGCTTTATATCCCTACAGATCCTCCAAATTAAGCCAGGAGGATGCAATTTTGTATATACATAGTGTTATTTTCGAAGATGAGCCATTTGAGGGTTTAAACATTCAACCCGTTCCTCAACTATTTGTATGCTCGAACTTTATGTTTTCACAGGAAATATCTCTACAGACTTAACAAAGTAAATAACGCGAACTAAATGTACAGAAAAAAATAGAACAAAATTTAATATTATAACGGCATCAAATTGACTGAGGGACTTTACCGCTCACTGGTATTTTTTATATCCTATTAAAGGTGAAGTATGTCATTTTTAATCGAAATAAACAAAAAACTCTAAATAAAAGTATCCCCTAACCGTGAGAACATTTTTTTGGGCTGTAAAAAACAACGTGATGATCTTGGTGCCGATAATCTTCAGTACGACATGTCGTCTATTCCCTGGTATAAATGTACATACTATGTAATTGGACAAAAGAATTAAGAAACGAATATCAAGGACAACACCATATAAATCAACAAACTATGTAATCGCATTACTCGCTTCGTAATTAATATAAATTAATTGCATAAATAGTTTAACAATAAAATATAATACTTAATTTAATATTATTAGTAATATAGGTACTTACTTACCTATAAATTGATTTTAACCGTTTTAACGAAATTTCAAAATTCTTAAACATAGTTTTTCACATGAGTGTTTGTTAAATTAGTTATGGAATGTTACACAACAAGTCAAAACCTTAAATTTTAAAATTAATTACGCATTGAAAAACAATATAACCGTGGGAGCCGTGGGAAAAAAATAATATTATATAGAACACGCTTTCTGGAAGCCTACTTTGGTTTGAGAAAAAAAAAAAACGAGAGTGTAAAAGATGATCTTATAATATATTTAATTGTTTATATATACGAAACAGCGTGATTCGAACAATAGTGTTGAATTTCCATTATCCATCAATACATCAGTGGAACAATAACTTATTTTCTAACCTTCAATTTGCGTATGTATGAAAAACCGTGGATATAATAGTTGCCGACCTTGAAATTTTGATAACTTTGCATCGGAAATTAAATTAATTACTTAGAATAAATGTTTAGTGTCCTCACTCGATTTTAAAATACATACATATAAAACCGGTCACAATGATAATTTTTTACGTATAGGTAACACGAACCGGTTATAGATTTTATTTAATAATATATCTACAGTTCATATACACGCACCTCGCTCGGTTAAATTTTTGCGAATTAAATATAAAAATGCTTGCTAAAAAAACAATTGCCATTTAAAATGCGTACAAAATAAGGCGAAACACGTGCCTTTTTTCTTCAGACTAATTGCTTAAGCACTATTACTTATGAATAATCTCAAACAGTGCAATTGTATAGGTGCCATACTCAGTGGATGTATAATAATTGAAATAAGTACAATAGGTGTAATAGGTGTAATAGGTGCAATAGGTGCAGTATAGTATGTGTACGGGAATGTATATCAATACAAAACCGATACTAAACTATAATATGAAACGAAATAAAATTCCTTGCCGAATATTAATTTAGTAATATTGTAGTCAGTATGGCGGTTATATGATTTTGTCATAGAGGGGAGGGGATGAGACTGTTTTTTTAACAACAAGTATTATAATTTATTATAATAAATAAATAATATAACATATTATTATTAAAAACGTTAGAGTAACTCCCCCCCCTAGCTGCTAGTGTATGAGATAATTCAAAAAATTACTTTAGGTATGTATTTAAGACTATTAGGCAGAGCAGATAGTATGTTTAAAATATTTTATTTTTTTCTTGTTTGAACCAGTATTTTAAACAGCATACAATACAGCTGTATGTCACGAATTAAAATGTTTATAATCAAAACAAATTACTGCTTTAAAACGTTACCTTTTTAGTTGTTTTAATTGGTCCATTTAATACACAGTGGAAATTTAAAATTGTTATTTCTTATTGAGAAATAATAATTTTATACGTGGGTTTATTAATGTAAATTGATAGGGGTGTGGTACCATCCGGTTTTAAATTTAAAAAATATGTGCGTGTGTGTGTGTGTGTATGTGTGTATGCGTTTTAGAACACACATAGAATCATGGAAAAACAAATTGTTTAAAAAAAAATACTGTTTTAAACGTTTAAAATACAGTTTTTTTATAAAAAAAAAAAAAATCAACTATTTACTCTATTATTAGGTGGTAGGTATGAAACGAGCGATAATCGTTAAAATAACGACACATACACACACTGATCACGCAACAGTAACAATATCGCATTATTAAAACATTCGTTTGTTAATTATTATTGACGACAATATAACGCGATCGAGTTTTTGTGTTTGTCAGACTATACAATAATAACTGTATAGGTGTTATTGTGTTTTGTCCATGCGTCACAATATATTTTTACGACACCAATGTCGGTCTTTATTTTCAATATTATATACCGTTATCAGTCGCACGGTTTTCAGTTACTCTGCGTTGTATTCCAGATACGATCGTTTCCGATCGCCACCATCAATACAATATTCGTTTTACTCGTATATGGCCACTATGGAAGTATTTTCGATAGTGTGTACAACGAATCACGTATGTACTTATGGGTATACCTATTTACAGGTATGCCACAAAAACGAGTCTGCCTAAATTAACAAACACAAAACCATTATTGCATTTTGATGACAATTGTTCGATCGTTTCGAAAACTGTGCCTACGGTTTCTATACATTAAAAAGAAGAAGGGGAGGGATTTAATCGAATTTGTAATTTATTTTCAAAATATCGCAATAATTTTCATTTTAGTCCTTCTTCACAAACACTATTGAAACGAAAAATCGTCCCTCTTACGGACAATGTGAATGAGGTTAATTGATGTGAACTGGAAGAAAAAAGAGAAATATTCACACGCGTCTAATTTATTATGCATAATATAGGTAACCTAATCCGATAAAACGGGGGGGAAAAAACACAGTAAATTAAACCCTCGGTTCTCGCGATAAAACAAAAAAAGATACTGCATTGGATATTTAGAAAGGAGGGCGTAAAAATTGTAACTCATAATATATTCAAAAAACCGAAGAGTCCTTAGAACAAATCTTTAAATCAATCATACATTGTTTTTGTTCTTTTGTTCTTAGAGGCCAAATTTTAACGACTCGGTAATTATTGTTCTATTCTTTGTAACGATATTTGTATAATTTACACTTATAATAATATGTAGTGTTATGTGTGCGCAATAAATAGTATCATCTATATGTCATGATATAATATAAAAATGTTCTTTTTAACGAAAAAATAATCGATGTAATCAACTTTTCATTTTTCCGCACATTTAAAATAAACGTTTACTTTTCAAACACTTGACACTTCATACAATATTTTACCATAACTACAAAACAGCAGTAGGTATTTTACTCATATTGTTATAGTAGCCCGTACACGTAATTTAACGAAAAATAATTTTTAAAAATATATAATTGCGTTTCTCCCTGCGGTTCCCAGTAAATCCTCGTTTACGTCCATATCACAGTTAACCGTTTTTGTACTTATCCTTTCCTCGCCAAATCTAAATTAATTTGGCCGTGCACAATATTAGACGAAAAAAAATGAATTTTCTCATGTCTACCACCTATCCGCAATTAACCGCCGTTGCCCGGTAAGTAATTTTTCAAAAGATATGGCCGCGACGATTGGATTAACTACGCAATAACAACAGTTAAAAAAAAAACCGAAAACTCAACATCAGCAATCCGTGATCGGAAATTCGGCTTCGGGGTGCACACGAAGCCGTTCGTCCATTACCGTACAGGAATTTTAATATTTATATTATTATTTATTATAGATGTTCACACTTACTCGTCAGCGCATTCTCGTACGTCGATAATGCTTCCATATCGATTGGTGATAACTTCGAAACGTGGCATTTAAGTAAGATCGCGTCAACACGTTCAAACTTAAATCTCCGAGCGCACAAGCAAATCGCACCTAACTTAAACTAACACCGGTCCTCATTTAAACATGGTCACTGGACTAATGAACGTCGGTTCAGTTATTTCAGGATCAAGGAAAATTAGTTATGCCCGTTAAATGGCTGGCGAATGAATTCTATGCAAAAATCGTGTTTTTTTTTTTTGTTTTTTTTTTTTTAATCACCAAGGACATCAACTGCGTGTATTAAACGCGGAACTTGAGAATTTTACGTGATCGCCGGTTTGCACATTTCGTTGCGATCACACTGTATACCTGGACAGAGATCCTGAATATCATTTGTGATGCCTATAAAAAAAATTTAAAAATACATTTTTTTTTTTTCTTTACAAGGAAACGGTAGATACTCGCAGCGAAGTGAGACGCACTGAAGACAATATTTCTACATTATGATAATAAATACTATCGAGCGCGTCGGACCGGCAGTGATTAGATTTTCAGTCTCCGCGATAGTCCGTCCGGTCTCTCATTTCTCTCGGGTATCGCGGTTGACCTAATAAGGGACCGGTCACGAAGTTCCTGGTCTCGTTATTTATATTATTTTAAATATATATATATATATATATATATATATGTAATGTATATATACGAAGAGTTTCGTACGGATTCGAATAATTCATCATACTATACGCATAGACGGCCGGAGGATACAACAATGAAAGACAACAAAAAAATTTATCTTTCCTTTATGCGTATAGGTATGGTATACAATTTTTTTTTTTTTTTTCGAGACCTACGGATATACGCATGCGCTTGCACGTGTATACATGGACACACGCGCGAGCGCGTTATTATATTACACGAGAATGTGACCATTATGTGACCCAGATATGTGCAACGAGAGAGGAGATTCAAAGAGGAAAACTAAAAAAAAGAGGACACTAACAAAATCGCGTACAGGTACACAATAACGAATATCTATAACGATTAATGATAAGGGAATTTTATTATAAATTGCATCGCGCGACACCGTTTATCGGTAATTCGACACGACTAGCTATATAATTATATAGGTGTCGAGTTTCACCAGATGGCCAGTCGAACAACGCGAGTAACGCGATACGACTTTGTCTATTTTTCTTTATGAAGACGACGACAGAGCTACCGAGGGATAGTCGTGACACTTATTCGTGTGACTTCTTCCCTTCGGTAGAATTTTATCAGCGCGATTAATTTTGATTAGAACTTCCGATATCCAGACTGCAGCGCGATAATATTACCAACACCCACTTCGAATTTAAAAAAAATATATATATGTTTTCGCGACTTTGCGCGAGAGTAGATATAATAACAATGATAATAACATCTACTCTACCTACTTATGGCTAAGCTATGGTCTATCATATATTTCCAGCGATAAATCTAGTGAATATTATTTTAACTATAGTTGTATGCTCGTTATAAGTGGCGGGTTATAACTATGACGAAAACTTTTTTCACATACGAATTCCAACGAAACCAAAGTTTTATTTCATTGGGAAAGTCTAAACAAAACGTACGAAAGTATTTTAATTACAATTAAGTACAAAAATTGAGCACTGACCTATAAAATAGATTGAAATATAAATAGTATTGTATGAATATTAAGATCAAGTGATAATAATTTATTGTTCGTCAAGCTGATAAAAGTCGACTGACACAACCAATACACTCCTGATTTGCAATTAAAGTTTAAGAAATCGGGTGCACTGTGACACAGAGTTAAATTTCTGCAGTCGTAATTATCACAACGAATAAATTATAGACATGGGCGCCCATAGGCGGGGGCAAAACGGGGCATCTGCCCCCCCCCCCTTGGACTTTAAAATTTAAAATATAATTTTATTTTAAGTACTTTTTGGTGTCTAATTTTATCATAACGCCCCTTTCTAATAAATTTCATGCGGGCGCTTATGGTCATATACCTAACCTTACTAACGAACGATAAGAAAAATTACGTAACCCAGAACGTATATTGCGACGTTTAAATTGAAATCGGAGTTTAATCACAAATTATAAAATTTAAAGAATTAAAACTATAACTATTTAAGAAGGTAAAACGACTATGGCAGACAATTTTTTCTTTTTTAGACAATTTTGCCACGTATAGCCCTCGAAAATATTCTCCTCTTAAAAGTTTTTTTGTTTGTATTTAAACTGAAATTTCAACCTTAAAGCCACGATTTACGTTATGAGTGTTTAAGAGAAAAACCACACAGACAGACATATCTAGCAGTTCATATAATATAAGATTTCATATACGATTAACGAATATACATCTAAATATGACTCGACACTTATATAGATACCCCGCGTTAGTTTTTGCCCATAAACAATCAGCATTTTCGGTTCATGAATTTGTTCGCCGAAAAAAAATTCTAACGACGGTTCCTCCTCTCTATTAGCTAGCGCTGATAATGTTCGTGGGATTTTTAACGCATTTCGTATACCCTCCAAAACACCACTTATACAATGTTTGCATGTACCTATAATTTCAGGTGCGTGTACGTAATTTTTTTTAAAGAGGTTTAGGTATTTCGCAATCGAAATTTTAAGAATATACGCCAAATTAAGACGTAATAACGACACACTCTAACTCCATAATAGTAATATATAACTATACTGAGGAGGACGGTGGAGCTAGGCGATACACGTGTCCAAATTAGCGTCAGACTTTTGTGCCGTTCGTGTAATGCGTGTCATATATTCGCGTAGTTTAGTAAAATGACTAATGGGATTCGTATATTTATTATCGGCTGTAGGATTTGTTTGTATTCAAAACGTTACGCGATTCGCGATCTCCCATTATTACGAGCCGGCTTGTGTGTGCGTGTTTTTTTTTTTTTTTGTACTTACATTCGGATCATGCGTATTTTAATTCCTATTGTTTTTTCGTGCGGTGAATACTTTGCGGGGCGTTAAAATTTCCGGCCCAAAGTGTGTGGCGAACAATGCCCGCGCCGCAAACAACATCCCGTAGGTAGGCATTATTTCGTTTTAATGTTATTATTTTTGCGACCGCCTGTTAGGAATACTAATAACAACGTCCGCGACGGGCCGTCTGTGCAAGACCGAAAAATAGATGTAAACACGTTCGTTTCAAAACACTGCAAGTATACTTAGTAGTTATAAAGTCGAAAATGAACAGTAATGTTTTAAAATGTATTTCTTTGATCTGTAATAACGACGAGTATATTATATTCGGTATTGTTGAAAAAAAAAAATGGCTGATTATTTGTAATGGGCGTCCCACTGTTTTAGGAGGGAAGTTGAAAGACAGGATATATCGAGTGATTTAATTTATACGTGTACGCAACGAAAAACGATTCTGGGTGAAGTATATTTATAATCGTATTTGTTCTCTTATCGGTAAGGTAAATCAGAAATAAACAAAAATTATATAAAAATAAAAATCGCTAATTCTTTCCGTTTATTAAGAAAACTACTACAAAGAAAATCAAAATATGACCAACACAATGTACACGAACAAATCGAAATGATACAACATCCTATACGAGTTTTGATTGGGTCAAGATTTTTAAAGTAAAACCAACACACCTCTCGTTTCTGTCAAAATCTAAACATTTTAAAATAAACGAAAAATATTAATTTTAATTAAGCCATTAATTATTGATCCGGTGAAACCCAAGTAGGGACGTACGGTCGACAAGGATAATAAAGGAGTAGTGCCAATAAACTTATAATCATTTTCCACGTAGTGAAAGTGTCTATATTTTCACCGTATATATACGTGATGCGAGCACGATGGTTCAAAGAGAAAATGTTCTAGACGGTTAATTAAATACGTTTTTTTTTTCTTTTTTGTTTTTATTTGTTTACGGGTGACGAAAAAAAAACATCTAAGGTATATTAATATTTTCAAATTTTTGCGTTATTTTTCGAAAGTAATAATTTTGTCCGTCGTATTATAGGTACATCAAAGTTAACGAAAAGCATCGTGCGCACATCACTGGTACGACGGCGTTTGAAAGGTTTTGAACTTTTGTGCGCCTCTCCTTGAACAATAAATCATAATATATTCGGCCCGTACAAGAACACGTCGGAATTCGCAATGTGCGTGTGTGCTTTTTCGGCTTGAACGCGTTCGACCTCAACCCAAATATAGGTATATACGATGTATACGCGGGTACGCCGGACGAACATTCTTTTCGCGTGTGCCTGATCGGCAATTGTCGAACAGAAAAGTAAAAAAAAAAAAAAAAAAAAAAAAACAAACATCAGAATAGAACAAACAAGGTGGCCCGCACGGAGAAATCGGTCGGCTAGAAAACCGCTCGCGGTGAAACCGACCGGCGACGGGCCGAAACGGAAATCGTCGACCGTTCTATGCGTGCGCCTGCCTACCTATACGTATGCGTATATCCCGTAGACGACAAAAGACAAAAAGTCGAAGAGTTTAGGGATAACATTACGTGACAGTGTCCGTAGTGACATTACGGCGGGCGCCTAAACGATAAGAGACGGACCGGACCGGACCCCGCGGCGCGGCCGATTGATGTTTTCGAAACGCAACGTCGCGCGGGGCTGTGAACACCGAAAGTGACGAACCGCGAACCTGCCGCGTGCCGCCGGAAGACGCGGTGCTTAAAATATTATTATTTACTTGGTGAGGTATACGATCGAAACGTAAAACATCCGGGTCGAGTATACTGCAGTGTGTGCGTACACAATAATAATAACTATTGCGATTAGAATAGGCGGCGTATATATTATGTGTACGGTATAGCGCGCGCGTGCGCGGACCACGGCGGTTTGTTACTTGGTTTCCGGGTGACTTATTATTATGAGGACAAATGTTTGCGATTGATAATGAAAAAACGCGCGAGACACGACGGATTAAAAATAAAACGAACACCGCGACACAACGAGCGCGACGACCACACGACGGCGCACAACAACCGGTTCGGCGGACTGACGAGACGGGTCTGCGCGCGAGCGCGGAGTAGTGCCGCGGCTCGTCTCGCGCGCGCGAACCGCCGCCGCCGCCATTGTCACCGCCGCCGCCGCCGCCGCCGCCGCCGCCGCGTCCCGTTAGACACCGTACACGAGATATCGCCGCAATACAGCCGATAATAATATTAATAACTGTACGGTAGATTTATAGGGGGAAAAAAAACCGTATACGTATAGTATAACAATAATAATATAATAATAATAAAAAAAAAATAATAATAACTCCCGTCTCGACGCAACACAAGCCGGACGTCGTCGTTGTCGCGCGGCGCGATTTTTTTTTTCTCCTCCGCGCGCGCAGACGGGGTTAAGGCAGTTCAAGTGCTCGCGCGCGAAGGGCACGGCTACGCGGGCCCGTTCCGGGGAACGGCCAGTTCGCGCGGCGGCGGCGGCGGCGAGATTCGTTTTTTAAACGTTTTTTTTTTTTTTTCTTCCTCTCGCTCTCTCTCCCGCCGGACAGACGACGACGACGATGTTAGCTCCGGCCCGGAACTCCGATTTTTCCGGAGTGTTGCGTCCCCGTTTCTCCGGAAGCGACTGCCGTCCAGTCGGTTAGGTTCCCTCGCAGTTTTCTCGACGTGTTTTGGAACGTATAGGAAAAACGGGTAGTTTCGGTACTATGGATTTCGGTTGGAAAATAATAGCAGACGCCTGAAATGTTCGCCGATACTTACAAGTATCTTATATTATGTTACTCTTTCCTAAACGCGGTAAAGGGTTCATTCTCGACCGATTTATAAACGTTTTACATTTTTTTCTTCGCCTTATTGGCTATTAAAATTTTGGCGCCGTTAATAATAATAATATTGCGGTCGTAAAAATCATAGACACGAATAAATAAATACCTAGAGGTATTGATAAACGGACAGCGCTCGAAGGAGAAAACGGAAAAACAATAGTCGAGGGCAGTCCTGGAAGAAATAATCCGATTATCTTATTTACGCTATGAAATCGTCAGTGCTTTACTTATCTATCAGCTTAATGTGACGGTTGGACGATATGGTCCACGATCATTATAAACAATCGTGCTATGAATATTCAAAATCAATTGCATGGCTTAATAAAAACACAATGAAATTCTACCCGTGATTGCCCTTAACTATCGGTATCCTTCTCGCTCAATATTGTTCACCTAAACGGGGATCGAGAAAAGCATAGTCTATATAGTTGTCAACATGCGTCTATTATGAAAATACTGCTCGCGTATCATATTGTAATGACGACAAAACGTAATAATCTATATGGTGTTATGATATATAACACCATATATTTCGCGGCTTGGATTCGTTTTTTTTCACTTTCGAAATGTCATTGTTAATTTTGTTTTTTACCGAACAAATTTACCGCGGTATTATATACTGCAGTGAAACAACATGGTATTACAAATTCAAATAATATGCTAAAGACCGCGAAAAAGTCGTATCCAAACGTATCCCAATAAATATAATATACGAATATGTGTACATCATTAATTAAGTAGACTGTTCCGACCGAACCAGATACGTATTTACATGTTTGATGCCTTTTTATATAAAAACAGATTTTATTACAATACACTGAGATTTCGAACGGTATAATTTGCACACGTTGTGCTCTAAAAAACACATACAATTTTTGACACTGCTTGGCAAGTGTAAAATGTAAGATGGAGTTAATATATACATATATTCTTTTTATACTTACTTTCCGATACAAATGTTTAATATATTTGAGTAAATTATCAGTTATAGATCACAATACTCGTGATAGTGTTTGATTCGAAAATCGAATTAAAATAATTCTAATAAAAGTATCCGCGACGAATTTGACTTAATTCGATGTGTTTAGTGCGATAGCACAATAGCAAGACCACGAATTACTAATTGTTTACATTGCAGTAAAACGTCTCGTTTTAGAAAATTATAAATTAATTAATATCAAATCTTCTATCAAACACTAGAATTATACTATTTCAGTGAGCAAAGGTAACTATTCCGTTATATTGAAATGTATTTATATCGAGATTAGTATAAATTCGTCTAGTAGTTAGTTTTATAAATGTCGTTTATAGTTTCTTTAAAAAACGACGACACGTAATTATTTATGTTGATTTTGAAATCCGTATGGATTATCTAAATGTTACATCGATACCGTTTTATATTTCTCTCGTGGACAGGATGTACCCGAATGTATATAGTAATGGTTGTTAGAAAATAGTATTAATGATACTTATGTAAAGCGAGATTAACCCATTGTATGTGGAAATTATGAAAACAGCGTTTACGATAGCGATAAAAGTCGTTGAAAACAGCAAGTAACGCGGTTTAATCGGCTTTGTAAACTACCTATTGAGCTATTCTGACCTAAATTGCATATTACTTGCTATTATCATACCTTCGATTGGTATTTTCGTTTATTAATTCGTAAATCACATTTCGCCGGGCTCAATACAATATTGTGTTCCCGTGGAGAAATGTGTGGGTCAATCATGTATGTGTATGATATTATATCGAGCGCGGAGTTAAAAGACAAGACCCGTTTTACGAGACGGGTCGGAATAACGAGGACAACGGACGCTCGTGTATGAATAATCTTGTGTTTTTATTGTTTTCGTAACGGCCGTGTAAATAATACAAGCATGTATGCGAACAGTGAAAAAAAAAAACCGAAAAATCAGAACACGCAAATGTATATCGCAGATGGATCGCGCGCTACATATAAACCGACGATAACCTTCTATATTAATATAATACTTTTTAACGTGTACATATATATATACATTATATCCCGAGTAAATAGTGCGTAAAATATCTTGCGGTCGATCTGTGGCCGGAATAATGGATCGAAGACGAAAAAAAAAAACCCCCCGATTTCAAATATAGATAGTGGCGTGCGTATAATAATGAAAAAAAAAAAAAATCAATTCATATAGGACGCACTCAAGTTCAGGTTCAAAGACCCCGAGCGTGTTATGCGTTTTTTTCGACGACAACGGTGTCGAGGGTATCCGCCATCCGGTATATTATATTCGTTAGATTTAATTACAATGTCACGTGCAACTATTACGATCGTTGACGCCTGATGGAGAGACCCTATTATAGCGGGTATGAACTTATTTATTCTACCGAAACACGCATTCTACATATATATATATCAGTGGCCTACTTTTGAAACGTTTTCGCAAAGGGGGCAAAGTATTAATTATTGTTATATTCCGTGTAATGAAAACAAACGTTCGTCACGCTAAAAATTAAGTTCTCTAAAGAGTGGAAATGCCTTTGTCGCCCTCGGGTACGCCACCATCAGCGCGTACATTAATACAGCTAGTACACAGAGTTATGTTCTACGACCTTTTTTAAAATACACAGACCGTTTAGAGAACTTTCGACAGAACGCGGACCACCTTGGTTTGAGAGACTTTACTTTTGCCATTTTCACATTTTTTTTCAAAGACTGACCAGACAACTAGTGTGCTTATAGTGTTTCCCTATTGTAGTTTATGATAATCTAATACGAGTAATATGATTTTTAAGCTTTTATTCTGGGACGGATACTTCAGTTACTCAGAACTATACGTCTTCGTCACTTGTGTCTAACCGATTCCTCCGGCTAATTTCTATCTGACTATAGACTAAAAATCCACGCTCGCACAAATTTTTTATAGAAAATACAAAATGATTCTTATAAGGCAATCATTCGGAGTTAAATATGTGATATTGCTCAGCAAGTGATCTTTCGCAACACTGATATTTTTTTTGTTTTTTCAATCTTTGGAATTTAAAAAAAAAATACAAATGTTTGTTGCCGTTGACCGTCAATTACAGGCTCGCGGAACACTGGTTGGGAACCACTGATATCCGAAAAGATTTCCGGGAAAAACGTTTTTCCTGATTGGCGATGGTTGAAATTCGCGATATTTCGACGACGTTATTTTGAGCAACCGTTGAACGAAAATATTTTTAAGTTTCTATATTCAATTTCAGTACACGTGAAACACGTTGTCGTGGCTATAGCAAAACGTGAAGAAAGTGACAACGAGAAGCTCTTTTCAGCATGAAACGAATCGCTATTGTTCCATAGAAATCGTTGTTTCGAATCGAAACCGAAAGTGTGTGCGCAGCGTTTACCGGAATGATGTCATACATCACGCATTATGGTAAAATAAGATTCTAATGAGTGCGAAAAATAACAAAAACCCTTCGCGGTGTGCCCGAAAACAATACGATTCGCGGTTTCGTTGACACTGAAATTTGTATGAACTTTTACAATCTGGCAACCGCAAAATAATTATACGAACAGCGTCGGTCAAGTGTGGTGTGAACGGTTTCTGTTAAATATTATTCAGTCAGTACACGAGTTAGTGTAAATAATAATACATAATAACATTGTAGTATTAATTTGCGTTAGATGTATTTCGAACGACAAAGACGAAATCTACCAACAAACACGTCAACTCGATTAATAATTATTGGCTAATTTCGCGATCGCTGAATATTGTATTGTAATATATTTTTGTTTATATACATTTCGAATAACACGCCTCTTAGACAATTTGATAAGACTAAATTTATTTTTTTTTTCATACTATACTCGAGTACATGGTATAATAATTATCACGCGACTCACATGCCTGACAGGAAACATTATATTATAATTCCATGACAACCCACATTAGTTCGATAATACAGTACATGCATGCACATCTTATCCAAGATGTATGCGTTATTATTGTCATGTATTATAATAGGTATAGATCGGGGGAACATTTGTAATTATTATGATCGATTTTAATTAACCTTGGATTTGTTCGAGACGCAAATAACACAATATAATTTATACAATAATAACATTGTGTCTTCAAGATTCAGCTTTACATACTATAATAAAGCCAGGAGGGGCGACTAGTAAAACGTAAGTTTTTAAGTTTTATTACTAAAACTTAGAAAGAAAAAATTGTAAAATTCTTAAAATCCGACGGCAAAATGGCCTTTCCCAATTGTGTCTTTCTGATTTTTGCTCGACGCATTCCCGCGTGAATATGTTCCTATAGAATATGCAATCGTATAAAAAACGGCGAACAAAGTAATGATTTACAATATACGAAACCGTCAAAACGCACTGGTATTTCATTGGTTTTATTGTTTGCATCATTACACATTTTATAGTATATCGCTTGTACATACGGTACTCTCAAATCTTAATATCGAAAGTCTGCAGCGAAAAATAATCATCAAGATTAAAAACTATGAAAAATAAAAGACGATTATGTCCGGAAAACGAATGAGGACGAAGATGCGAGTATTTGCACAGTATTAAAAAAGGAAAATCGAGAAATTTCGGAAAATTGAACGCACCCGTAAGGCCGTATCCGATGACGGTGATGACGGCAACAATTTTACAGATTCACATCCGGATAGGACGAGATCCTTGACGCTTCATCTTCAAAGATAATTAAGGAATAAGATGGATAAGCCCGAGCTTAAAATGTTTGATTCTTGAACGATAAGAAACTGAGGAGATTTTTACTACGGGCTAATAAGATAATACGGACTATAGGACACGCGTTATCAAAAACCCGGTCACGAAATGTTAAGGATACAATTGCAATGCACCAAAATTATTGCCAAGATTTTATAACATACCGTCTCCGATTGCTATAATTGTTTGCTCGTCGTTCGTTCAATTTAGCGACCCGGTGCCCAAGTTTAGCTAACTATCGAAATAGGTGTCTGCGATATTTGGTCATAAAACATGATCGTGGAAATATTCAAACAATAAAACAATGAGCACACGACTATTATCGGTATTATCACTACAATAAACATTCGGTCAACAGTCGGCGAACAATACGGTTTGACGACCGTCACATAGATTTCCCAACTAAGCGAACAGTTTTGGGCAATCTGGTTGCTTTCGGTCACTTCGCGAAAAAGCGCCTATTTTTATAATATTATTATTGTATTGTGCACGGTGTTTTTTCTCGTCGACTTCCCGTGACCGGCACACCGTTTTTCAGGACATTACGCGCATATTATTATTATGATATACCTATACAGTGTACAGTCATTTTGTTCCGGTCCACCGTGGAGGCATCGGAGTCGACTCAGTATAATAATAATATTGTTTTCCTCTTCATCGTCTCCGATTTGACGTTGTTGTTATTAAGATGAGGTCACACACGATCCACGGTTAAACGTGACAGTCGCTATCGTGAAACTTTAAGACCGTTATCGCCACAATTCGCTATATTATTATACGTTGACAACATCACTATAGACGTGATAATTGATAGAGTAATATTAATATAAAATTATTATTATTTTATTATTAAGGATTAAAAATGTTACATCCCAAATAAGTTAGCCACTATTCGAGTGAATATCTAATAGAGACACAATGTTTAATCATTGACTAAAAATGTGTTAATCAAAAGACTATCGGCGCTCGTTTTCCGTCGCCAAAAGTCATAGACGATGTTCACACGGCGACATTATTGCTATTATTGTACGACACTCACGATAACGGTTATCACGATACGGCAGTAGCTATCACATTTAACCAACATCGCGCGACCGCGGCTTTATGCGTAGTACCTGCAGCGGTAAACTTAAAACTATAACCCAGAAGCAACGCTATAATCGACCGGCCAGTACCCACCCACCGATATTTCCGAATATTCTCTATACATCTCTATGTTTTCGCCTACTTTTTGTTTTTAACTAAACGAGTACATATATTGAGTTATTTTCATACTGAACGCCCGCCCACCCCTAAGTCTTAAAAAATAATAAAACCGAGGACCAATCTCGTTTCGCGAAGACCGCATTCGTTTCGCCAATGTGGACTTGCGATACCTACATTCGTTTCGGCCGTGGGGACTAAATTGTTGCTGAATAATAAAGCCGTGAACAATTCGAGCGCTCGCGTTCCTGGTTTAGGCGACAAACGTCGAGGCCCGCCTACAGTGTCGCCAGCTACGCGGGACGCGCCAGCCGCAGAGTCACTTGTCCGTATGGTTTTGATCGTGTGTCGTATAATTTGAGTCGTAGGTCGATGCTCTTTTTGAATCGATTCCCACTCCTCGTTCACGCCGCGACGCGATGTGCATGTGCTATTGAGTAAGTGACACGTTATTATTGTTGTTTCGGATACCTACGTAACTTCCTGTGTGCCGCCATATCCACCGCTAGCCGACAACAGGGGTTTTTTTTGTCGAGCACGAAAAAAAAATGCGACATTATTGTTTGCCAAAAATGTATCATAATAATATATAATGTACGCGCACGCAGTTTTCAACTCCGGACAGTGCTGTTTAAAGATACGTTTTAGAATATCTAGATAAGGATCTCCTACGTCCTTATAGGAGATAATTGTTGCTAGTATGACATGGCTATAGAACACCGAGTAATATGGTAAAACGGGGAATAAAATATGACGGAAAACGTGAAGCGAGACGCAATGAAATGTTGTAAAGAAAGCTTTATGGCGACAACCGATGTTTCAGAAAAGGCGCAATAGAAATCGCTGCTTTTTGAGAAGTAGGCAATGTAAAATTGAAGACGACCACGGAAAAAAAAATATATTGCTGGAATAGTTATCTAGATAAAGACAAATAATCAGAAACTTTAATCTATAAAGAAAAAAAAGATAAGTTTGTTAATTACCTAAAAGTTACGAAAGTATACCAGCTGGATATGGTAGACAACAGTGGTTTTACGGGAAGGGTTTGAGGGGTTTGTACCCCTCCAGACTCCAAGTTTAGACCACGAAAAGTAGATTTTGTGTTATAATTTCTAAATTAAACTTTGTAGTTGATCAAAACAGATACATTGAAAGATACAAATACAACTGCATAGATTAAATAACATAGTTCCCGAGAATCAAATTATAAAATAAGAAAACAAACAATTTGTTTTCCTAATACCTTATATTTTACAATAATACAAAATAATCAATGAATTTATGTTAATTTAGAAAGTATTCAATTTCGTATTCCAATAATACACTAGCTGATATTTTTTTACAACTTATTTACTGGTACATGCTTATTGTTCTATATAAAATATAAAATCGATATTATTTCAAATTGTCAGTTAAACATAAATTAATATTATATAATATAGACTGCAGGTACAGAATGAAAAAATAAATTTAACTGGGCTTATTTTCCTCGAGACTTTTCCCCCATGACATTTGTTCCGCATTCCAGTTGAGGGCTCCGCTGAAGTTTCCTGCATCGCGCATAACGTCTTCGCGCATGTTAAAAAAGGATAATTTAGACTTTTTATTATTATTGTTTTCTTGTTTAAATCTGATATTAGTGTTATGCATATCAACATTTCTCGAGAAATATTTTCTATTCAAATCTGTGTTCAAAAGGAGGGGGAGGGTTCTATTTGAAAATCAAAAATATGTGCTTATTTAAGGTACATGGAATAGGGATACAAAATTAAAATTGGCTTTACAAAATAAAGCTTAAACAATTCCATAATGATTAGAAAAAATAGAAATAAAATTCACTTAAATCCTCTGATATAATTGCTGGTTCGTGATAAATAAAACCACCCTGTATATAAGGGTATTATTAGGTATTTAAAATTTTAAACAAACCACTAAATTAACGACAAACAAAGATTTATATCTCACGAATTTTTTCACGAGTTTTGTTCATAAAGCGAAGTGCAATTAGGTCATTAAGAGGACGTCACATCCGCGTGTGCTGTCTCAGTCTTACACACGCAAGACCTATTAAATTTTCATTGAGCAAAGACAGTTCTGTTCTGTTGGTTTTGATAAGTAAGCGTGGATCAAAATATTATCAAACTTAAAAATAAGAACATAATCTGTACAATAGCGTCTGTTTTTTCGGTATTCTTTCGATTTATAAGAGATATATAAATCCCTCTTGTACGTGGTATAATATGTTTGTATAATGTATATGAATGTGGAGTATTACAATAGTTTATAAAAATGCTTATATTATCTTGCTTAAAAATAAAAATGTCAAAAATAGCCGATGACGATGTATAGACAATGTTCTTACCTTTAATTATGACAATAGGACAACAACTACTTTAATATCATGACTGACAGCACGGAAGTATCCCTCCAAAACGAAAATTTGATATGCGTGATGATTAGACGGATACAGCAAGCAGGCGGTCACGAAGGCGTGGGGTGATCTTAAGAACTAGTCAAATATTTAATATACTAATATATATGAAACATTATAATTTATTGTATTGTTGTTACATAATATACATATGCACTAATTAAAAAGTATTACAAAGCGACACGAGAACTCGAATTTGAAAGCAAATACAAAAAAACAACAATTTTTTCGTAAATCAAGGTTAATTGATATTCACGTCTTGTAAAATATTTCAAGGGTCCTGATATTTTATTCTACAGTCGTCTAGGTTTAATTATATAATATATAAATGAATTATAAAATAAATACATATAGGTATGTTTACACCTATTAAAATAATAGATAATGACTAATAACGTAAAATCCATATGGTGCTTTGTACATCGCTATTGTCAAACAACAGAATTATACAAACAACATTTTTTGCTACCAGCATAGTCCATAGTATCTTTAATAATTAAATGATAATATTGAAATATTGAAATAAAATGAAAGACAAAAGGAATAAGGGAAAGAAGAATAGCGAAAAGGAGCGATGGTTAGACACGATTGAGACTTGATTATTGTTATGCGGATTACTGAGGTTTGTATATGAAGATCTGATGATCTATATGAATACCAGAAGATCTGGTCAAATTTAAATTTAGGACCGAAGTAACTGACCGAATAAACGAGACGAAAAGCGAGTGAAAAAAAAAATAAAGATAAAGTAAAATTTTGTTCGAATATTCACTTAAATATTATTGTAAACTATATTTACGAGAGAAGACCGTGTAGGTTATACCTAAATGGATTCCAAAAAGTAAAGTGGATAATAAGAAAATTGTATAAACGACGATAAATTGCAAATTAAATACGAAGACAGCTCCGTTTGTATACATTTATAGAAGTCATAACTTTCAAAAATCTCTATTTTCGTTTCATAATGCGTAGTAATATTCCCGCACAACTCCTGTATCGAGTCGAGTTCATTCAAAAAATAGGTTGTTTTATGCGTGAACAGGATTATGTGTTGAGAATTGCCTGTCCCATTCGGCCGGGAATATCAAAATATTCAACGTGAAAAAATATGTCTATTTTTTTTTTTTAAATAGAAAAAAAAAATGTTGTACGAGGAGAACTCCAAGTTTACGTTCATTTACGTTTGTGTTCCAAATTATTCCGTTCCACGTGTGATGACGCTCCGGAAAACGCCGGCCCCTCCAGACATAATGTCCGTCATACGAACTATCGGCGAGGCCGAATTAAACTTTCGGGAACAGTTCCCCCTCAAACCCTATGCTATTAAATTCCGTTTGTCGGTTCATATAAAACGGCAATCGCGTCGAAATAAAAACCACGTACACGTTCGTTATTGAAGCATTATGGGTATAGTGTAAATAACGAAAACATCGTTAAAACCGCAACGCGAACGAAAAACTGGTTCAGTTGTCACGAACGCTATCGTTATAATAATACATTATTACGTATGACGGTACACAAATAACGCTTGGCAATCTCTCGCAGCGTACTCGCGTAGCACGTCGTTTAACAAAGATCTCTGGCGTTCGTTTAAAAAACACGTGTTCCCATTGTTAACGGAAAATGATAACAATAATAGAATAATTATCGTGAAATCGCGCAAATACTGGAGTATAAACAATGTCGACGGCGCGGTGGCGGACGTATAAAGTGGGAGGGGAGTTCAACCTCCCGCCCCCCGTCCACGAAATTACGGGACCGGTTATTAAAAAACGTAAAACCGATAAAAAATTTAAAATATATAATAATAACGCGAATAATAATTGTTGAAAACTAACGGTATTAATTCTCGTTTTTCTTTCTTCTTTTTTTTTTTTTCTTTTTTTTTTTTTTTCCTAACCCCCGCGCCGAAATCGTTTCCCGTGTCCGTCGTTTTTTGACTATACATGGACATCCGAGAAAAATAAAACCATAATATACTTTACACATGTATCAATACGCGTGTGGGCGTGTATATTATGACCCGTTGCACGGCGTATTATATTATTATAATAAACGAAAAATACACACACACACACACACACACACACACACACACACACACACACACATACACACGTGCGCAGAGTTTATTGACCACGAAAATTACGTATTTTTTTACAGAATACTAAAATCTCACACCGTCTCCGTAGACGGAGCCAAAATAATTACAACCGCGGTACCGTTAGAAATATTGTACGCGCATAATACGATATCATTATTATACACGCTGCAGTGATGATATGAACGTGTGCAGAAGACAATCAGATTTCAATCGGTTTTAAAAATCACATGCCTACAATTAAGTACTATACCTAAAACAGTTTGTCGTTTTTCACGTCTACCTATACCTATAATACCCATACGGCCATGCGTTACGTCATTATCCATTCAACGACATAGCACAGATTAAAAATACTAATACATACAATTTTCGTCCGTAAAACCGTCAAAAAAAAATGTATGAACATCATTTTTTAGCTTCAGAACTTAGCGGAGGATCTATTGGTTTTACTATGATGTACTATGGACGTATCTGTTCCTCTAAACTTATACCGTGTAAACTCTGTTTTACTTCTACTTATCCTTAGTCGCTTTTATCCAAGTGCTACTTTATATTCCTCGAGCATATTACTAAATGCTTCGGATTTTCCTTGCTTCAAAAATTATTGAAATATTCGAAAACAGTGTGTACCATTTCAAAGACGTTCATTGTTATTAAAACATATGATATACATAAGTAGATATACATACCATAAGTATATACTTTTTACTAAACCGCGGTATAATTTATGTTTATTTTTTAATTACGAAAAAAAATTGGTATTTTTTTAATAAATAACAATACAGCTACAATAGTGAATACGAACTCGAATAGTAAACACAATTCGTACTTAAATCGAATTTCCGTCGTGTTTTTGAATTTTTTTTTCCAATGGTATAACTTACCCAATGTGATTAAAGCGGGGAAAACTTCAAAGGGAAACTATATTAAACACCGAGCATTTTATTAACTAGATTCAAAATGCAACAATAAAGGTCACCTTTTATTTTTTGATCGGAGCAAGATTTCTGATAAAAAAGTTAACACGAAAAAAATCACAGATAGTAAAATCCAATAAATTTAAGTTAAATTTAAAAGACATCCTAAAAAGAAAACTCCTGACTACGGAACAGTGCATTAATCATTTTTCTCGATTTTTGTCTCGTTTTCATAGACTAACCCAAAAACTGCGCGTATTCTTATATAATATACACGAACCGACGAATACAAATTCGACAGCTCGCTGTCGGGTCAAACAAAAAAATACTCGAAGCGTACAACAACAAAAAAAAAAACTATAAAACATCGTGTGGGCACATAATAATGTAATTATTATTTCATTACATACGGTGATAATAATTTAATAGAAACGAACACTTCGACGTCTCGACGTTTTCCACGATATTTACCGAGAAAGTTGTCGTCAACACATTCAAATAATATGCTTAAGTGAAAACGCTTATTATTTTCCCCTCTGCCGTCCAATCTCGTAGGATAATAACAGTTTACGTTTACGCACTTCAAACTACGTATTTCTTCAAATGCGATGTCTGGTGGCAAGTACAAAGGCGAAACACAAACATATCGGTATACGGCGATAAATCACACGTGATAGAATTTTATTATTAATGGTGAGAAGCGAGGAGAATTGGGACACCGTAGCGGCGTTCGTTATCGAAAAAATTATCGAGGCTAATAAGAAGAATATTAGACAGACGATGGCGGCGAAAACGAGAAGACTAACAAACAAATTTATCAATAAATTATATTTTGCAAGGCGAATTCAAACGATAGAGCGGTTAGGTAAATAATGTAATGGTCGATAAACATCGAACGAATGTAACGCGACGATATCCGATGATAAACGATGCAAGATCAGCAAAAAATGGTAAAAGCGGCGAAAATAGGCGAAATCGATAGGTGTCGCCCACCCACCCTCTCCCGCCGGTTGCCGGCCCGTATGTAAAATTAAAATAAAAACTTATTTATTTTTTAGGAGGTCGGCGGAAATAGTTTTCGCTTCGACTATACGGCAATACGGTTGACCGATTGGAACACGCGACTAACTGCAAATGTACACGTTGCACTATAATTATTCATATTACAATATTATAGTCTCGTTTATACACGACGCAAAACGAAATGCAATTATTTGTTGTTACGTGGTTACTAGTCGATTATTGCCCCGTAAGTGTAGAGAATCGAATCGCGTTTCCAACCACGTGCGCGCGTACAAATCGCAAACACGCGTACGAAATCCGGCGATTACTTAAACCGGCCGCGGCTCTTGCAGAAGGTCAACACGTGGTGGCGAACGCAACATCCGCGGAGTGCCCACTAATATACAACGTCGATACGCGCGCGAGCAGTATGAATGCAATTACGCGACGAATGAAAAATAAAAAAAAAAAACAATCCAAACGGACGTATTTTTGTTTTGTTTTTCCGTAACGTATTTTGTGTTCGGGACGGAGACGTCGCCGCGGCTAATACGGTATGATCGCGAGAGGGGACGAGTAGGGCCGGTGAAACCGAACGGGTGATGAACCGGAATTTCACTGCACTGCAGTCGTCCGTGGTACAAACGAGAGAGTACCGCGCGAGTGACCGAGATTGTGGCGGAACCGCAGAAACACAACATTAATGTAATATTTGAAAAAACAAAAAAAAAACAAAACACCACAACACAACGCACGCGCGCACAACAAAGATGACCCGGATCCTGACCCGAAATCCTGACGACGAGTCGCGACGGACGTCGGGACACGAACAACAACACACGCCCACGTTTTCGTCTCCGTTCTCTCATGTTGTCGTTCGCGCGCGCGCGCGCGAGTCTGTCGGTCCGACAGGGCAATGCCGGACCCGGCTTGGACAAATACGCGTGTATATCGTATATTAGTAGATAGAAAAAAAAAAAAAACCAAAACAAAAAACCGAAACCGATTATTATACGCGACGCCCGTAACGACGTTATTATTAAATCGATCGCGCGAAACGTTCCGCGGAGAAAGTGCCGCGTTTGCCGACGTGCCGTAACGCAACGTCTCTGTTCGTAATTGTTGCGGTCCGGTTCAAATGTCACGACGGCGGTCCGGTTTGGCAGTAATATCGTTGTTGCGGACGTCGCGGCGCAATAACGTTCGCCTTACGACCACGGCGGTAGGCAACACAACGTACGCCCGCGCGTTAGTAGAACACTGCCTGCTAAGGGGGCGCGCCGAAAATCCACAACGTCAATAATAACCGTGAACAACACCGTCAATAATACGGTAACAGAGACAATAAACGTGTTTCTCCGTTGCGGTTAATCGCATCGTTCCCCCCCCCCCCCNCCCCCCCCCGAACAATCCGACGGACGTTATTCGAAACTGGTACGAGAACACGACCGCCGCGCACAGTAAGATGTGAATCGAGGGTTCGCACCGAATATAAAAAAACCGGCGGATATCAGTGCAACACGCGACGGTCGGCCGCCGACAGTAACAAATGCATTTATAATCTTGGGTCGTGTACTTCAATATATGTTTCGTTGTTTAAACTCGAAAGGCCGTCACGGTATTTTTTACCGTTATCTCTCTAACGGACAGCGGGTACAGTGAAAATGCGTCGACGTAAAACAAAGTAACATTACCATTAGAAAGATTTAGTTTTAAAACATGTATTACACAATTCATTGATGACGTAATTTCAGAGATAATCCAATAGGTTTTTTTTGAAAAAATTGATTGTTTAAAACATTACAGTTCTTTTTTTTAAAAATAGTAAGATGCTGTTGTCAATAACCGTCACTACACAGACAGCTTTTTTTTTTTTTTTATCTATGTTTCGCATAAATGTGAAAATCAGAATTTGTGTAACGAATGATCTCTGGAACTACTCAACCAATAGACATACGGGGGGGGGGGGGTTAATGAGTTGATGATAGAGTAAAACACGGAGCAGGTTTCAAACCTATTACCGATTCTGTGAGTTAATAAACAGTCGAATTGTTAATTTTGTATAAATAATCGATAAATACGCTAGAGCTCTGTGAACAATAAGTCTGTATCGCTGTTTAAATATGCCGAAAAAATAATGTCACGCACATTTATTAGTAATAAACTATTCAAAAAATTCGATTGACATTGATTTTTAATAATGTAATTCTGATGATTCGTTCAATCATTGATAGAACGTATTATATTATTGTACATTGTGCGCAGTAGGACCGATTTGCAATAAAAGTTGGATATATTATATTGCCTAAATTATGAATAGATTAATAGAATAATATTTTTTTTTTTTTAAAAAAAAAAAAAAACCCGATTGCACATGACGTGTGAAAATGTTTAGAAACGTCTACGAAAGCAAATGACTATATGGGCTAAAAGTTATACAATAAGTTATAAATATACATAACTCGAATCGATTAAATAAAACAAAATGACTAGATTTGAAGAAAAAAAGGAGCGACTTTATTAAATAAACGTCATATTATTTTACAGTCCGACATATATCCAGCTATAGCTACGTTTTAATATATATATATTTTTTTTTTTTTGTACGCGGAAACAAACAAACTCTTTAGGTAAAAAAAACAAACGTTTTTTTTCCCCCGCTTCTAGCCATACAATATAATATGAATAATGGATGTAATAGCGTGCGATTTGTATTGTTTAGCTGAGGATTATGTTCAATTGTACTAATAATAGGACGATATAGTACATATTTAATCATTATTATTGATTGTCGATAGATATTTTTTCTAACGTTAATAATTGTTACAGGTGACGTATAATAATCGTAGCAACACATTTTTGTTAAAATTATCCATGAACTAAAATGAAACTGAACAATGTTTTTTAAATAAACTAACATATATCTTTAGTCCCAGGGGGAAAGGGCCAGAGTCGATTTTGTATGATTGTCACTACAAGCAGATTAAATGTTGAGAATTTCTAAATGACACAATGGCTAAATGGCAATTGCATTTTTTTACCGAATAAAAAGTACATCGCAGTGACTCAAAATATTTTAATTTTCAGTATAACGTGTGTTATACACTTAGACCATTTAGACCAAAAAATTGTACAAGACGAGATTAGAAAAAATATTTAAAACCGACTTAAGCCCTTCTTTCCTGGGACAGAATATAGAAAATGCGGGAAATAATCACAGTATGCACCGTAAAAACTACAAAATAAAGGCCATTTTAGTCGGCGTCGCACCCGTCAGTTATTCTATAAATAATATGTCTACCTACAAATAAATCGTTTCACGTCGCACTTTTTTGGTTAATGGCTTTTTAAACGCATAGACTTTTGTTTACTTTACACTTACGATTAAATTGTGTTTGATCGACAGAAACGAGTATGCCGAAAATAAAATAATAAATAGGTAATATAGAGTTCATTTTTGTTTTTCCGTGGTCAAAAAATGTTACACGTCACGACATAACAGTTATACAACGTCCCGGAAAACGTAACAATTAGACAACCAGTTTGTTTTTTAAATGTATGTTTTAATATTAGTTATAGTAGTTACCTGTACTTATTGTAACGGTATTGAAACATAAAAAAATAAAACTTCAATAGAGCAGTATGGACGCAAATAAATAACAGACGTAAAAAAGTCTAAAAAAAAAAAAAGGTCAGAATAAGCTCGTTTGACGGATCTACCATTATATAAAGTGCATTTTACGTAATTCATGTATACGTTCATGTTCGTGCGAAAAACACGAATAATAAATCATAATTTCATGAACTATAAAAACCTTGACATTATTGGATTCTACACGAGTTCGATCGAATTTAGTTATACGCGTGTAACGTCTCAAGTTCACAAATTGGGGACGCATAAAACACGGGAAAATAATAACAGAGGAATTTAATAATTGGGAAAATAATGCTAATAACCATCAACCATTGGTTTCTAAAATATTTTTGTTATTTCGTAAAGTCTGTTACCTACCCGATACCGTCTTCTACAACAAATCGGGGTTTATTTTCTTTTAACTGGATATTATTTTCCCTGTATGTTACTGTGCTCCAACAAATCGTCTTTTTGCGGTTTGTGTCATAAATTGTTGAGTATTCTTATCGTACCAAACAAATTGTATCCACATAAAACCCAATGAAAACTAAACATTTCAAATAGCTATTTATAATTCAAAAAACGTTAGAATAATTTGAAAATTGCACCACGTTCTGTGATATTCTAACATAAGAGTACACTGTGAAAATGTCAGGTCTTCCCCCTTGTTTTGAGCTTTAGAGCAGTACGAAGTTGAGTTATTGACGTGCGAATTCCCGGAAGTTTTATAATTTCGGTAAATTCTCTGGAATATTCCCGATGCCGGAAATTTATTAGACAAATTGTAATTTGTATAGATATTGTTCAATAATTAATTCAACTTATAAGATATAGATGCAAGTTAATCGAACAGCTAATATTATACGCCCGAACATAATATTTTAGGAGAATAATCTGACGAGTTTTTGGCGATTCCAAATGACAAGTATACGAGTACAACATATTATACGAGTCTATACCTTAAGTTTTACACACGAATATCAGCGATTATTAGAGCTTGTCATAAGTCACACGGAAATAACAATAATACCGATCGCCCATTTTATTTAATACTATTTTTATTTTTTATTTAATATTTCCCCGCAGTGGTAGGGAAATATTCACCCTGTTGATGAGGGGGGGGGACGTTCCTTGAAAATCACGCGCTGCGCAATACGGGTTGTTGAATAATTATTATAATTATTTTTGTTTTTTTTTTGTTTTTGTCTACAAGACGCGGTCACCGCCCTACCAGTATTTCGATTGACCTTCGTTTTGATAACGACTAATGCCAATGGACGTTTACATCGACTCAAACCACTGTCTAAACAATGCGTATACCTTTAATGGTTGACCGTGATGGACGGCGTTATTATTTTCGTACTAATACGAAGGAAGGAAACGATTACGTTTTACGGAGACCGATTGCGACGGTTTTCCGACCAAAAACTTAAAGGACCTATAAAAAAAAAAAAAAAACTATAACGACCGTTCATTAAAAATACAAATAAATGTTTTGTTCCGACCCGGGTCTAATGCTTGCCGCTCCGTTAACGTTGTTTGAAACGGAAATTGCGAAACGTGCGCGAGTACAGTTAAACGCAGGTACGTATACAGTTATAATTATTTTAAAGATGGATTAACACGGATTTTTTTTTTTCACCTCAAGGACAGTCGGCGGTCTCTTATTGTTTTTCGTAAAACGTTTACACCAAAAATACGGGTCAACTCGGAAACAATATTTTATTGTTTTGTTACACAGTGTGTTTAACTGAAAAATCAACACGAATATTTCAGCCGGGCGGATTCAAATTGAACCGTGATTTTTTACATTACGATAAACTTTTTTTATTATCTCCCGAGTACAACGATAAAGCTATAGCGGTCGCTTTTCAAGCGTATATACTTGACCGCAAAAAACCAAATAAAAACCGAGCGAAAAGGCTTATAAACTATAAGCGATTTTATTGGCTATTTATTATAATTTATAATAAATAGTCGAAAAATCGCCTAAATGTTTTGAACGTTTCACGGCGTCTAGAAAGTACTGATTTGTAGATTCGATGAAAATTACAGGCCCACACGGTTATTATTCACCGAATTGCAAGAAAAAACAAAATCGAAAATAATAATAAATAAAAAAAAAAAAACAAAACCCGTTGACGCGCTGCACGTTCTCCGTACGTTTCGCCCCGGTCTACGCCCAGGGTTTTGCTCCTCGAGAAGTAAAAATAAAAAAACGCGTATCCTCGCGTTGCTCGAAATGCATCTCCGCCAGAGAGCGGCCGCTTGACACGAACCGCCAACGCGAATCTTTTTTTCTTTTTTTTTTTTTTTTTTTTCCCTCGTAATTATTATTTCGATCCGAACACGACGTACCGTCGACCGGCCCGCGAAACCGTTTGCCGCGAACGCGGTCGTTTGTCCGTGGCCCGTAAACGTAAAATAAAAAAAAAAAAAAAAACTGCGTGTCGAACGAACGCAGATCGACGCGTCGTCGGGCGCGCGACAACAAATAAATCCGCGCGGCAACAGCGGTCTCGCGTGCCGTCGTCCAACGCGCGCGGGAATATTTTGAAACACCGGAGCCGACGGGTGCGCGGCGGGCGAACAACACGCGCGCGCTGTAGTGGCGGCGGTACGCACCGTGCGAAACGCAAAACGTTTGCCGACGCGAAATCGTTACCGCGTGTGACGCGTCGCGAATATAAACGGAACAGTCCGGACGCACCCGGTTCGGAACCCGGGAAATAACAACGGACAATAATAGCGCGTGCGTGTGTCACATTACACTCGGTGTTCGCCGGGAATCGCGGAGCCGCGATGGACCGCGTTATGAATAACGAACGTTCGGCGATTGTTGGACCGCCGTGATTATGTCTGAAACAGTGGTCTGTTGCCGGTGAACTCGGACCGATTGTGTCACGCCATCACGCGATTTGCGGAGAGAGGAAAAACAAAACACGAGTCTCCGCAATGTCAACACACTTTAGAACCGATATTATGAACGATACCGGAACGCCGTGAAACACCGACGTCACACGAAATAATGCTAAACACAATTTCGAAAAACCCGGTCCCGGAAAATAACACCGCGGTTATTCATTGTCCGTCGTGAAATCGCGGCATTATGAAAACGACGCCGATTGTACACACAAACACACATTAAAAAATAAAAATATAAAAAAAAGACTGAAATACACCGCGCGACGGGCGGGCCCCGCTGTTGCAGTTGAGAAATCGGGAAGGTATAGGATTTAGGAGGGGGATTTAACGTGTATCCGTACGCAGCGATTGATCTTTGCTGACGAAAAACGATTCTGAGCGGAGTTCGGTTGTGGGTATACGCGTTTTGGATGGCCGTCATTTCCACGATTTTCGTCGAAATTCGATCTCGAAACAACGCGAAAAAAAACCCGACGCATACAAACTCAAAATTGTTTTTTTAGCCCACCGAATTCGACTGATAATGTACCTCGAGTTAAATTTCCGAGTGTTTCTCTTAAGTCATATTTTTTTTCTTTCGATCGGTTAGCCGCCGCTATCGAAGCTTCTCTGTTTAAACTCAACTCCTTTAAAGCTCGGTAACTACCCATACCCATATCCTTATAAGTCATAAAATCCGCGAAAAAATTATTAACAAAACCAACACATTCCTCGCTTCGCTCAGAATCTAAAACCGTAAAAAACCTATTCAAAGCTAAAAATGAATAGTTCACCTAACCTATTCGATGTGTACTTGTTTCGCGGGGTTTTACCATGGCGGGTGCTGTTTATTTTTCGGACTGTCGTCTTCGAACCACTTCTTTTCCCGAAAACTCGCCCCGATCATTAACTCCAAAGGTTCATGATTTCTGGTAGGAAATTTTAAATATATGTTTCGGCGCATTGAAGTAGTAATTTTTTGATCCCTGTTGTAGTTTTCGTGATTACGCAATTACGGTTTCTATTATTTTCAATTTTGTATTTTTAAATTAAAATTCAGTGAACAATTATCGCAGAGACCCGGCATTTTCACCGAACACTACTCATACTAGCCTTTTCTAGACGCGATAAAATTTCCAAAACGTTCTGGCGTTTTTCCAGGAGCAAATATCATTTAGCTATTTGAAAATGACCGGTTTTTTTTCTTTTTTTTTTTTTGTATAGGTTTTATTCGTTATAGCGGCGAGTACCAGTGTTTTTAACAATAACAATTACAAGTGTACTTAATAACAGACTATTGGTGTATTAGACGATTTAACCAAGTTAAAAGTCCAATGCAACGTCGATTGCATATTATTTTTTGCGAAAATACCCGTTTACAAATACCATTATCAGACATAATGCCATTGTGCGAAAACGAAACGGAAACATTATGTAGGTATATACTCGGATACTGGAGCCTGGTGGCGAACAACCGTTACGCGAAAATTATAAAATAATACGTAATTCACGTGCCAAACGGTGGCGGTGACGATAGTGAAGATTCGTCACGTCGAGTTTCCGTCTCGGAACTTGTACCGCGGTCAAAAACACGGGACGTTACCGTGTATACCGCGATGATGGGTACGCGCCGAGCCGAAGAAAATACTCGCGACATCGGTTTTTTTTTTTTTTTTCCCGTTATAAACAGCCGCCGGGGAAACGTTGTGTTTTCGCGAAAAGAATGACGACGACGGCGATGATGATAATAATAATAATAATGTAATGATAAATAACGTTATGCTAACGCGTAAAATAATACGTACGTTACACGGCGATCGAATCGAATTGAGATACCGGCAGATTATTTCGGTCGCTTGTATCAAACGCGCGCATTGTGACCTTTGTATTTTTTTATCGTTTACGACCGCGCCGTTTCCCCCGACGCCGAATAACAATCAATCGAGTAAACAAAACGTTATAATAGTATTGTGATATCGTGCGTGCGTGTGTGTGTGCGTGCGTGCGTGCGTGCGCACAACAGCACACACGACACTTAACGGTGGCATTATTGTCGGATAAACTAAATTAACGTAAGTCGGTCCGTCCAATAAACGTTGCGCTGAAAATAAAACGCCCGTCTTAAAGTATTAATAATAATGGTCGTTTAACGTTGCCGGCAATATTGGCAACGGATTTTTTCAATTTTTTCGCGACGAATCGAACTCCGCACGGACCGCCGATAATAAACGCGATGCACCCGACTCCGCGTCGTATTGTGTTTCGATTTTGAAAAATCGCGCGTGGACGACCAAATACGTTTGTTCTCGGACCCGGAAAACACCGTCCAACTTACGGTCGATCGTTTGTACAACACGTGACGGGGTTTCTCGACCCCGGGGGCGGGGGTCTATTTAGACGCGCCCAAAAATATCGGCGGGTCGCGGGAATGTAAAATCGACAATACGGTTCGGCGGCCGAACCGTCGCAACGTCCGTTCGACGAGTCGCGGCGGCGAGGAGACCGAGAAACGCGGCGCGACGCAATAAAACGCAGATACGCGCGTGACGTTCAGAATCGAATCTGCGCGGCGCGCAGTGACCGGACGTTTCAAACGCGAACGCGCGAAGACGGCCCTCTCCCAACACCACCCCCCCCTCTTTCGGCCTATGGGAAATCCGAAGCTCCGCGGAACCGTAATCGAATGGATTCGCTCATATTATTTGCTCGGCCATTTCGAGAGTGCCCGCGGTTTTCCCGGAAAACGTCGTCGTCCGCGGTCTCTCCTCTGGTTCTCCGGCCGCGTTTCCGGCGTACCGCGCCCGTGCGCGACACCGAATTCCCCGGAACGTCGCCACGGGTTCGGACCGGCGCGTTTTTTTCACCCGTTGTCACCGATACCGTTTTGTTTTGTTTTCTTTCCTACGACCGGAGGAACGCAACGCGACGCGCAACGACGGCGAAAACGAAATTTCCGCCGACACGCCTTGGTTTATCGAACATCGGTCGCCACGGTGTAAAAACGCATAACGACAGATGTCGTTGCGTTGCCGGAGAACGCCCGGGCACCCGCGACCCACCCACCGGTTTCCCTTGCGCATCGCATCGGTTATCGCGCACCTGTTACGAGCCGCGCACGTAGGCATTACCGTTATCGTTCCAAGTCCTCGCCGCCGCGTACGGATGCGAACACTGTCGGTGCGCAACTCGCAATGCGCGCGGGCTTAACCGTCCATTCGAAAAACACCCGGTCGCCATTGACGTCGCGCGGTTGTCGATTAGTACCGGCCCAATCCCGTCGTACGCCCGCGTTCGCCGCCTCACCGGGTAACGATGCTTACGCAAAATACGCGAAACCGGCTTGATTTTTGATTTCGGAATAAAAGTGCCCATTACGAAATGTACGGGGAACAACGTTTCGGACGTAACACGTCGTCGGCGCTTTTTGAATTCGCGGACCGTTGAAAAAGTCACGGTTGATTAGAAAAAGAAAAAAATTTAATGTTTTTGTATCGACCTGTATATTTTCAACGATCACAAAAACCCTACGGGGCATTCCCTCCGGAATCAAAATCAAGCTGGTTTTTTTTTTCTTATTCTGTGTAAGCACCGTTTCTGCGCGTTTCGCCCGGTAGTTGCACCGAGCCGATAGATCCGGGTATGACACGTCCTCTTCAACGCACGTGTGCACCCCCGCGCTTTGTAACCGCACGCGACGACGTTGTCGTTAACGTTCCGGTAATAATGTCGGAACAAGGCCGCGGGCGCGCGAGCGTACTGCCGCGCGGGCGTACGTGTCACGTCCCACACCGGGTGTCGCGTAACGATGTGGCAGAGCACACTCGTATTGGTGCACGTGTTAATCGTTCTTCGGTCCGCGCGCCCGAGTCGATTTTCGGAATTTCTTTCTTTTTTTTCGGTCTCACCAACTCCCTCCCCCCCCCAGCAATCGTTATTTTTTCGATCCGAATGGCGCAATAACTGTTTGCGACTTGCGTCACACACGTTATACCACAATCGTAGGCACTGAAAATCAGATGTCTCAAATTAGGCGCTTCCGGGTCGACATTTTCCGTCTCTGTCGGACGCGTACGCACGGCGCGACGGAACAGTTCGGACCGATTTGGCTGTTCGTCCGATCCGAATTACCGGGAATCGCGGCCTGAAATCCGAAAACGGTCGGCCGGCCGAGCCTCGCGCAGGCGCACTACACGCAAGAATGGGTTTTCGAAACTTTTGTGTCGTTTCGCTACGTCGACGATCTCACAGACACGGAAACATTGGTCGAATTCGCGTACCTAATATTTGACGGAGAAAAAAAAAAAAAAGAGCACGTCGGTTTTTCGACCGCATTCGGTACAGAGACACGGCCGAAAGACATGGGCGGCGGTTTAAAAGGTCGTATCGTTTGGCAAAAACCGTCCCCCCGTTATTGAATAACGATCATACGAACGTCATAACCGATCGACTGGGACCGGGACCGTCGTAAATTCGTACCGGTACTGTAATTACGTCATAACGTTACCTGTGCGCGGTCGTTGCGGCGCGTAGTCCGGAAACGTCGTCTCGTCTACTGGGCCGGGATGGTCTCGTTGCGACAAACGGCAACGGTGTACGTATCAACAATCGAACCGGTCAACGGTCGAACGATAACAGTGCGCTGTTACTGTCGCGTTGGTTTCCCGTCGGTGACGCCGGCGATGATGGTACTGCGGCCCGGCATCGTGCGCGGCGCGAACCGATCATCGTGACGGCCACTCGTCCGGTCGAGTTCGGTGACGCCGCCGGGCGGTAACGGCAGAGAAAAAAATCTACGCGAACCGGATACGCGAATCGGGACTACTCCGAGGACGGGCTGCGGAGAGTACGGCGCGGCTGTATTTCTCGATAATATTATTGCGCGGGAAACGGTCGGTCGGGCCGCTACGACACGGTCGGAAAACAGTAAAACTATAATGCTTATAACATTTGCCTATTACTGTATCGTCAACGCGCGCGGTGACGGATAGGACGCGGTCCGATCACGTGTGGCTCGGCCGGTCGGCGGCGTGATAGGCGACCGCGATGGGCGTCCGAATATCCGCGTGCGGGATACAATTGTGTGTACGGTTCGGACAAATGAATTGTTCGCTCGTTAATACTACTCAGAGTGTGTACCCGCTGCTATGATAACAGTAACCGATACCGAGTAATAAAACGGTGGCGCGCCGCGAAACGGGCAACTGACGCGGCGGCGCTTTAAATTTTCGCGAACCGGATTAAAAACGTACGCTGACGATAAAAAAAAAAAAAAAAAACCAAATACTAAATCGCAATGTATCAACGGCGGCAAACAACAGTCACGGCCCGGACGGAAGACGGGAGACACGCACGCAGGCAACGGCCACACGACGATGACTGAACAACGGCGAGTACGGCGAGAAGAGCGGCCCGCAATCGGGCGGGCAGACCCGCGATCGCGGTGGTGGCGGCGGCGGCGGCGGCGGTGGCGGACGGACGGACGCGCGCGAAACAATACATAATGGAGAAAAGATCGCGTCGTCGTCGGTCGGCTGCCGGTCTCTCCGCTGTCTGCGCGTCTGCGTTCGCTGAGGTCATCGGGTTTGAATTATTGTTGTTGCGATCGTGTGCGACCGGCGACGTCGTGCACGGTGCCGAGAATAATATTTTCGCCGCGCGGCGGACGACGCGGTCGTTTTTCGTACGCGTGTAACGCAGACAACAACCCGGTTCGGCGATATCGCGTTGGAAAAAATTTCCGTCCCCCTAAACGCACGCGGTACTACAATAGATGCGTGCACATTATCTCGTGGTATTTTTAGAGTTCAATAATCGACCGCCAAGCTGAACTGTCCGGTATTTCCCGGCTCGATCCTTTCGGAAAACAGAAATCGATAAAAGGAATTCGATTTTAACGCGATGTCTCTCCGTACCTTAGAGAGGTTGTTTTTCCATTTTCCCTGGAGTTTTCTCAACAAATGTGAATGAGAATAAAATAACATAAACAAACTTGTGTGCAGGTCATTTGATAAAATTATTATATTATATTTGCTCGTGGGCTGCCTCTAGACGCTCGTCTACGTTTCCAACATTGTCACTATTGTAGGCCGATCAAATTTATCTTTTAAAAATGGAACTAAGTTAATAATAACTGTTTTCCTTTATCCGTGTAGCCAAGGTAACCTATATACCAACGAAAAAAAAAATCAATTTTCGTACCAAAATTACGATCAATATGTCAACCGACCTTTTAGGGGTTGAATTTTGAGATAAAAAGTAAACAACAATTTTCTTCTTGTTTTGAATGTCAGATGTGCAAAGTTTTACAATATCGAGATATTAAAACTACAGATTTGTATAGCGGACAGACAGACAAATAATTTCAATATCATTTATAAGATATTACGGTATACGTATTGGAACATTTAGAACACCCTGTATATCAAAAAAAAATAAAGATTAACCCCTGTATAAATATATATAATTTACAGTCTACACTTACAATTTTAAATTTGATAAATTATAACTATAGAAACATTTTTAACCGGAATCCGAAGCTGTTTTAACATAAAAACTACATTCTCATTAGGTATCCAAATTTAAACCAATAACACAATATTTTATCACTTTCGCCCTTGAGGCCAACCAGACATTGGTTAGGTAACCGATTAACGGGAAACGGGACTAAATGTTACAAAATTGTGTAGTGTTACAAAATAGTGTATTCGGTTTTTATTATACAAGCGTTATAAGTTAAAGTTTTGCTGAAAATCATAAAAATCATGACAATATATTTAACCGAACTTCACGTTTAGATTATTTGGAATCATTTTTCGTCAGCAATAATTTATCAAATCGAATATTATTATCCTTCCTTCTCAACTTCTCACCTACAGCGGCACTCCTATCAGCTGCAGTGTCAGCTTATTTAAAAATTTTTGTTGCATCGTAATACTAGTGGTTTGTAGAAGCCGTTAAACCTACACAATAACTTTACGAAGAACAAAAATCAATCATTCATTTTTTCAACGATCTATTCATCAATTCATCACATTCAGGATTTATTGATTTTTATTATTACACATTTATTCAATATATAATAAAGTGATTTTATAACTAATGAGTATTATAAATACGTGGAATACGTCAGTGGCGCAACCTGTAGAGTTTTTAGGAGGAAAGGGGCATTTGGAATTCATAAACTCCCTCTCCCGGTTAAAAATTCCAAACAACTTACAAAATAGGTATTCAGGGGAATAAATTATTAAATATATGTGAAGGGCACGATGCAAGCATATTTAAAATTACAAGGAAATATTTATAATTTTAATATTCGTTAACAAATCTTAAATTTCGGAGGGGAGGGTCATATCCTTATCCTCTCCCTTTAATTAGGTCACTAGTTATAATATGATAATAAAATAATAATCACATAATTTTGGTAGTACAGAACGAACAAAATTCTGTTTTAATCTTGTGAACGCTGAACACAAAGTGTAATATAAGTTTTGTCGTTAAAATAAAACTACACCAAAAATTGTTTATCCCCCCCCTACATCGTACATATAATATACATTCTTAAATAACATAACCCTGAGCATAATCTATTGTCTTTAATCTATCGTTCAGACTTTCGATATTATCGTATATTCGTTTTATAACTCAAAATTAAAAAACAAAAATATAATTACAAAAAAATCGATTATTCGTCATCTAATATGGCACAACAATAATAATTTACGTTTCACCACGATACTGATTTCTACAGGACGTTGTAATATATATCTTATTTTTCAAAAAACAATTCATATATTATGTGTTATTACGCAGTGTATTATTTAATAAGTTGAAACTCCTGATAAACAACGATAATAAAACAGGCGACGACAGTATTGTTGTACAGGTACCTTACAATGTATAGTTAGAATTTAAAAAAAAATGTTTTTATTTGTAATACACTTGACGAAATTTGAATTACAAATATATATATATATATATCTATTTCGGAGATAAAAATACGAATACACGAAATATATGATTTTTTATACATATGTATTATATTATACTAAATAGGTAATATGAATTACGGGGAATTTAGATAAAAACATACTAAACTTTTATTTTATAGTAAAATATTCGCTATTTTTAGACTTTTTTAGGTCATAAACTTTTTATCGAACTGAAAATATACTATTGTATTTACTTAACTCTATGAGATCCACTCTAAATAATTGAAGTTTAGGTTATATAATAATAATATAAATTATCCAACACCCATATTACTATTATTCATTATGCATGCACGTGTCTAACGCACAAAATTATTATGATTCTTAGTCAGTATCATACGAGGACGAGAATTCAGACAATTCTGTATATTAGTTTAAAATCAGGGTTGGGCTCGGGACACCAGGTAGGCCACGATAAAAATGAGTTAGGCAAATCTAACAAGGTCTATAGGTTGGGTTAATCAGTAACCGGAGTAAGTGAATAATCGAGTCTAATACAACACATGATATGATTTATTTGTTCTGGTAAGCTGAAAAATTATAATATACGCTATCGGGGTGCCTTTGATAAATCATCAATAGGTTAGGTTATTACAATAGATTATTTAGGAACCCTGTAATAAACTGTCAGAGGTTATAGTTGGGCTTAGGGCCTTAGGCTGTTTGTTGACTGTAATAATGAACCGTCTGTGTATGAAGATCCTATCAAAGGAAAATATTGTCGATAGATAGTGAGAAATTTTTAGTTTAGTGATAAACTGAATTCAGGCAGCTTCGTTTTCATTGGTGTTAGTAGGGTGAAAATATTTTCCGGGCTCTTTTTATAAGATAAATCCAACCCTATTTAAAGGTTTAAAATTACCAAAATCGCTGTATCTGAAAATGTTGATAAACACTATACTATTTACCACAAATACCGATCTCAATATCAATTATGATTATTTTTAAGTTAACGCAGTTTTCTAATTTGTACGTACCTAATTTAACAAAACAAATTGATAAAGTGTAGTTTTTTCTTACTCTAGGCTCGTTTTTTGTTAAATGCTGATCATCTATACATGTAGACCTATACGTTGGGACGAAATATGAACACCTAGGGACACAAATAGGGAGCTAGGAGGTTAGATCCTCTCCAAAACTCAACTAGACCCCGAAAATTAAGTCATTATTAAGTAAATACTAATAGAATACATATTACAAGATCAATATTATGGAGTGTTGGGCATCGTAAATTATTTGAGCTATTTTCGCCTATGTTAACACCTCAACAGTTACGACCAAACAAATTGTGTTCATGAAGATATGTCTCGTGTAAATATAATAGAGTTATTGTACTAGTCTAGCAGTATTAATATCACGCCCTCTTCTATTACTACAACACTTAAATATAATAACATATAATTTTATTGAATACTATATAACAATGAAAAATGCCTTTGAGATAAAACGTAGCAATATATTGAAATAGTTATAATAGTTATATATCCCCTTAAAATCTAACAAATTCAAAAATATATCGGTGGTTCTTTATATTGGTAGAAATCATATACATAATAATTAAAAGACCATATCCGTCTGTCTGCAACGCTTTTTCACTTATCTTTAGAAAGTTAGGTCGTAAATTGTAAATGTAACTTTTTTGCATAACAATTTTTTAGAAAAAAATTAATACAACCCTCGAATATATTCTCCTCTTCAAATGTTGTTATTTGTGATAAAATTCTTATTAAAGGGTCCTATGCAACAACCTTATAACCCCATTTTCAACCACCTACAATGAACTTATCTGTTTGTTGTACTTTTAAAAAATAGACAACTCCATTTTTACTGACGACTTGGGTACTAAATACTTGCCGAAGTATTAAGTATGTTTGTTGCACTCACTTGTGTATAATATTTTTCTCTGTTGTTTAGATACAGTCGTGTATAATGAATATACAACTAGTGTTTAAATTTAAATAATAATGGACTATTAATATATTTGTAATATATTTGTACTATAGGCATTTTCTTCGAACAAAATTCGATTGAAATTGAACAGAAACATCAGCTATTGAATATCAAATCTATTATTTTCTATAATCTGTCCCTTTAAATTGTATAATGTGTTATATTACCTATATAGGTATATATTATACTATATACCTACTATCTATCACTTATATCGGTTATCACTGAACAATATGACGTCAATCGCGTGTAGATTAAATTTGGACACTAATACCGACGCGATTACTGTAAATACTCATCGAATATGTTTACATAAAAATAATAATATAATACATAATTTGTATTTATAAAGACAGAATGATAATAATAACACCGCGAGTCACATCATGATATCGACGGCGTAGGCAAATAAATCCGTTTAAATATATACTTACAGGACACCGTGTAGCAATATTATTGTCACTTAGATGACAAAGCATTTAAAAACGAGCGTGTACAGTTTAAATTATCATATTGAGCTAAATGAAATCAATTAAAAGAAAAAAAATGTCAAGACACGATATTGGATCATGTCATCTAGTACCTACGTCACTGAAATAAAAATTCTAACACAATATTATTATAAATAACTCGTAAGTAAATATTACAAGAATATTATACCGGTGGATTTGTACACCAATCCGCTATAAAAAGACTGCATGCACTCGAAAGGTATAAAAACGAATATGCGTATAGGAATTAAGAATTATTAGGAGTATTAGCTTATGTATTGCTCTGTGCTCGTCACCAACGTTATTGGTAATAAAATAACACATTAGTAAATTGTGGTACAAAGAAAACCGCCGGAAAAATATCCAAAACCTATATGATTTGTGTAGAACATATCAATTATATTAATAATTTGAAAGCGAAATATTATGAGATATGTCGAAACCAACATTACCAAGAATAATAACTTAGTAATGATGATTAGTGATTTATAAAACTAAAATTAAAAACGAAACAAATTATCGAAAACGTTCCAGTTAAATAATTGTTTAAAAAAACCGAATTACAATACAAATTAATAAAAATATTGTAGGTAAGTACTCGTCAGGTGTCAGCAAAGTGATAACATCAATTGTTAATGTAATATTACTATGGCGGTTTGTAGGTAATATCATCTTGACATCATTGTTGCAAAGCTATTTTCCATTTTTCACGTTTACATTTTACTCGGTTGTTTAAGATGTATTTTGTTAACACGAAACAAATACGGAGCGATTCAAATTTCAAAATATGACAAATATTTTTTATATTATTATTATCTCGGAAAATATTAACTTTTTAATTTAAGAAATATATAATTGGTTTTAAACATATTAAAGATCACATCAAACACGTTCATTGTGAATATTTTAAAGTTTTAATTACGGACCAGAATAGGATTCTGTCCCACAAGAATCTATCCTACAGGACAGTGAATAGACTGACGATATAAATGGGTATACATTCTATAAGTCGTATTAGTGTCGAAATCGTAACTGTATGGAAAAATCAAATGGGTCAAAATGGGCCATGTAAAAATTATTAGGTAACTTAATACATAATATTTTATGTTCTGGGCACTTCAAAATATTGTTCTTCTTGAACCTTATAGTATGATTAAGGTGTGGCTAACATTATAGTCATTATATTATATTATAGTTACCCTTGTTTCGTTAAGCCATTTGGAAAAAACGAACAGACACCACGATAACGATGGATCGTTATGTTGAGAGCATGTGCAGACATACTTGACCCCAAGTAAGTTTGTATACAAGTTACTCAACTATTGCTCTTAATTTAAATTCTGATGGTATGATATTTTATGAGAACTTTCGAAACCATTATTATAGCCGAAACGTTATTTGACGAAAGAATAATTTGTTTCTAACCGGTTAGATCAATAATTACAGTGAGTACCTATATATGCATTAAACTGTAACCGTATTTTTTGTATTCGAAATTTTATAACACCTAAGTAGGTACCTGTAATAAATTGTGTTACTTGATGACATAATTGATGTACGTACACGTAGGTGCTTTTAAATGAAAATCAATTTTAAATTATTATTATACTGAAAATATAGTTTTCACCGAGTGTTGAATGCAATATGATTGCTTTCATTATTTCAAATAATTTTCACATTTTACACCAGCAGTAGCTACCTGATTTCCGTATCGAATCATTTAATATTATGTAATATCGTATTATTAAACCGTATAATGATCAAAAGCATGCATGTTAGAAAATAAAATAATTAATATACAGGTTTTTTAAATTCTAATTAAAAATACCAAACCTTAATAATATTTTATAACTCTTCACCCCCCTGTGATTTTATATTATTGATAATAAATTATGAGAATAAAATAATTTTCTTTTAATATTCTGTAAATTATTATTGTATTATGTACAATTACTTTTCTCGGTTTAATATTAATAACTCCAATAATTCTCAAAACCTATAAAACCCTGATTGGTACACCATTCATTAAAATGTATAGTAATTATTTAAATATTAACTTCTCAGAGTCGACTAAAATTTATTGATTTTGTTTTCATAAAAATACGAACAAAAAATAGCTACATTAAAAACATAACATTATTGTTTATTATTTATTCCATACATTTATTTTTCATTTACTCTTAAACATATGTGATAAGTTTTAATTTATATATTAAATGGTATAATGCTATGGGTTTACGAGTTGACGACTTATAATAATTGAAATTAATAATTAAACCGAATAGGTAATGGGGTAGGTATAATTTATAAATAAAACCATGATATTATAATGCATATTATTTTTATAAATGAGACATAATGAATGTTAAATGATAATAATTAATTTTTAATTTATTGAACTATTTTCATTTCGTATCATAAAATTAAATACATATTAATTAGAATATAATAGAGTATTAATAATTTAACGAACATTATGACTAAAAGCAGTTAACAATTAACAGAACAAATTCATTGCTTAAAGTAGGTCTACAAAATATTAATAATTATTATCATACAATTATTATTGCAAGTTTGAACAAATAAGCGTTTAATACAACTTGTAATTAATTTTTACGAACTATATTTTCTACCAAAAATGTTAAAAATGTCGCTCCAATAAAAAAAACAATAAGAGACCATTTTTAATTTAATTTGCGAAAAGTGACTATTTGATTCACAATTCACTTTGTAGTTTTTTTAATAGTTGATCAAAACCGAAATAAAAACGTAGTAAGAACGGAAAATTAATAAAGGTTTTATTATTTTCAGTTTTGTTTTTTTATTGTAATTCAATTACAAATATTCATAGATACTTTATATTTTGATAGATAATTTATGTTTAACTTTTCTAAACGTGGTAAAATATTTGAACCATTTTTGAGCTATTTATAGATATTTAAATTCTATACGATTTTACGCAATTTTTATTTGGTAGGATAAAATTGTTTGATCAAACAGAAATGCTTAACAATTTTACAGGAGTTCATTTTAAGTTGTGCTTAGTGATCAAAAACCAAAGTTGAGTGTCTTGTAATATTTTTCTTATTAGAGTTTTAATATCGAATTTTGACTAAAACCGTAAATATTATGACTTTTCAAAACATATATAACCGAACTTTGCTCCAAATCGTTTTTCGTTATCAATGGTTTATCGTTGTTTACAGATATAAATTAAATAACCTAATTTTACCTTATGTAGGTTAGATTACCTAACCTAATCTTCCCACCTACAACAGTGACACACTCGTCCCCAGTATCAGCGCATTTTTTTTTTCCAAAAACTCGAGTAGAAATGAATTGCGTATCCTTCTATACTCTTTGACTCTAAAGAAATAGAGGTATAGAAACTTCAATAGCTTTTGAATTTCGATATAACGGATAAATCCTTCTGTCTTTAAAGCGCTGTTTGACTATTGGCCTATACACTGTATAAAATCATTTAGTATATTATAATTTTTAAGCGACGTTGCCTATTTTGCAGGTATAATCCATTCTCTGTAGGTACGCTGCGTGCGGGCCGTTATGGTGCGTGTTTACGTCGAGTCATCAGGCCCATCGCCAGAACGTTCTTTCCGAAATTATATTATCATAATAATAAATTGAAACGTCACAGGCATCACGACTTGATGTGACAAAGCAGTCCTAATTCGCTATTGAAATATAAAAAAATACAGTTTTTTTTTTAGGTTCTAATCCAGTTAAAATTACCATATCGCATTAAGTTAGAAACCTACCTATTACCTACATTTTTAAAAAATATTGAAATCGATTTATAACCGTGCATAACATAAAATTTGTACTGCACTTATATTGTGCATTTAACCTTTTTATCGCATATGTCATTGTTGTTTTAGCGCATTAAGTCCCGAGCCTTGATTTACAATAATATTACCTATCACCGTGTTCCAAATGTACGGCCGCCACCACAACTGTCTTCGTTAAAGTCCTTCGTGACGAGACAAGATCGTCGAGTCTCGTTTGAAAACCGCACGCTTGCAACAAATCACGACTTATGCAATTTTTTTTTTGATCTTTCCTCAATAATTATACTATATTATTATTATTATTATTATTATTATTATTATTATTATTATTATTATTATTATCATTATTTCTAGGCATAGTCGTAACAATACGTGTTTGACATTTTGTATTGGTCGCGTTTTGTTATTATAATGATCGTGTTCGCGCAAATGATATTGCGCACGGACAGTGCAAATTTTTCGAAACTTATGGGCCGAACGAGTTAATTCGAGTCTCCTTTGACCGACAGGTCGTACACAAACACATTCGTGTGATTTGGTGTTTTGTGCGAAAAAAAATATAACAACAAATTAATATTCGATTTCATACTTATAGCTAATACTTTTTATGTTTATCTACTCGAATAATAATTGTACACGCTATTTTTACGTTCACCGTTAATACTAGTAATAATACAGACACAATAATATTTAACTGTGACTTCGTGATTTGAATATAATCTACACCGACTTATGATATATTGGTATCATGAACCTTTTAGATCCTGAGCGCATTGAGGAATGTATAGGAAATGGGTTTTACTATGATGTTTTTTTTTCAGTTTGTAAACCACTTTTTTATCATAAGTCCAGAAATCTTAATCCGATTTTCAATTGTTGCAGCTTTTTTGAAAGAAAATTTTGTCTAGTTGGCGCATTGGGAAGATAATAATAATGAATAATGATTCATCTATTTTTCTTAATAGTAAGAAAAACGTAGAAAGACCGAGATAATATTTGTCAAAACACTATTTTCGATTTTGTATTTTAGTAGTAATTTGGTTAGGTAAAGATAATACAATCGTAATAGAAACCTAATATTTTCACAGAGTCCTTATTTATTTATATAATAAAATCATCAAGACATTCTGGACATTGTTAAGCTGTTTATAGGCATTTGACATTTTTTAGTTTTTATTTTGTTTTATGTTGATACAATTGTTTTGACTGAGCAAAAACGTTTAAAAATTTAACACGAGGTTCATCATAAGTCGTACTTAATAAAAAATCACGATTTGTGTTGCCCTGCACCACTATGTCACAAACTCATAATATTGACTTAGAAACAACAATTCGTAACCGCAAAAAAACAACATAATACTAAAGAAATCATGGTAAGAGGGTATCACGCCTAAATGTATGACATTTCAAAACATGTTTAACCGAATATCCCTGTTCAGAATCGTTTTTCATTAGTAATAATTTACTGTTGCGTACAGACATACATTAAATACCTCGAATATTTATCCTACCTTTCCAACTTCTCATTTATAACACTAGTGATACATCCGTTAAAATCATTAACACATACGAGTGTAACACTTACACGCATATTAAGTATTATTACAAAGTCAAAACCGCTGAAGATATTATACGATTGAATTGATCGACTCTACATACAAACTTACGTATACATAAGATAGGTAACCAAATAAGAAACATTAAACTATAGTACCAAACTATTATACGAACTGTTGGCAATTTCATCGGACACCGATTGTATAATAAATTTGTACGTACCTTAATAAGTTCGTTGTTCATAATACACCACGTAGACTATAATACATCACTGTTTATTTCCGGCGATGGAAATTATTATTTCTAGAATCGGTAAGTTTACTCTGTGAAACACGTATCGTTAGTCGTTTATCTATTCTATAATAGTACATAAAATAGTAGGTACTCGAATATACTCGAAATGATGTTAGTGTATACGGACTATATAGAATGGTAGGTAAACACTTATACTTTCTATAATGAACTTGCTGACGTCAACATCAAAGTTTTGATACATTTAATTATACAATAATAATAATATAGGTATATTCTAACAAGAAATTAAAATTCTACAAGCGGTAGTGGGTAGATTTTATTGTCGTATAACAGATAACGACGTTTAAGATCGAAAATTCTAAAACGTCATTATTTGTCAGGAAAAATGGCCATATGCCTTCCCATAAATGCGTCTCGGACAGTCGATATCATATATTAATGGAAAAATCTTACCACTAAGAGAAAAAAAAACATTTTCAAAATTGAAAAAATTTAGAAAACTGTTTCCAACCCCCTTAAACAAACATGTATGTATTTAAAATAACATTATGTTATAAGATGCTATTTTACACAAACTACCGGTTAGAGTATATACGATTTAATACTTCTCTTCCTGGAGTTCCTATCCGTTTCGGATATTGGAAATTATAATAAATATTTATTCTTTGTTAAATGAATGATTGAAGAAGATTCACATCATGTTATGCCTAACGATCAATCACGAAGGTTTTTCAACCACGATATCCTTATTTTTTTTTGAAGGATAAGTTTCAGTTAATCATTTATTTGGTTATTCTCATTATGTGACCCAGATATTCTGGTTTCCAAGATTATATAATTATCAATCATTATTTTTCTTTTGGAAATTTTTATTGTAGAAGGTACTTAAGTTAGATCTATGAATACCATATGATATACCATAATTATTAAAATTCCAAGATAAAGCCGCATTTCTAGAGCCTCAATTAATCTGCTTAATTTTTCTGGTCATGACCAAGTTTCGGCTCCAAATGATAAAATAAAAAAAATTTAATATTTTAGCAGTCCAATCAATTTCAGTATAAAGTAAAAATTGTGAAATATAAATATAATGCACATTTTGTATAATTATGAATTGAATATTATATATATATATATATATATATATATATATATATATATATATATATCGATATCAATATCAATAATGTTTACGAATTTCATAAAAGACTCTAAAATAACTACCACTTTATTATAGATTATAATTGTCCAATTACGAGCTGCTTTAATATAATATAACACCAGGCAATCTAAAACGCACCATTTAATGAAATAATACGAGCGTATTCATAAGTAAAAAGCAGGTGAATAATACACAAGTACACAACACAATACAATTTTAGCGCAAAAACGAAACGAAAATTCACCTGCAGTCGTCTCTGCCCGTAGCATTAAGATATTTACACCTGTCACTATTACGGCGTAGTATTTTTCTGCACCTTTACAACTTCATTGTCAATACATTATGATAAAAATAGGTATGCATTTATAAAATAAAATTAAGGACTTTTTGCTTATAGTTTTACGAGAATTTTTCCAATCGACAACAAAAACAATATAAATTGTTACATTGCATAACAAATATAAACTACAAATTATCTGAAATCAGAAATAATGTTAAATGTACAATTCTATTTACACGCAGGTTGAACACATTACAAGATAATATTTGCGGTTAAAAATATTCATAAAACCTTGATTTACTATACTTCATTAACTTTATTTAGATAAATTATACTTAAACAACTTAACCTCGTCAATGAAATACAAAAAGTATGTAAAAGTTAAATTTTGCATTATTTTCTGAATAAATATTTTAAGTTTAATTGTTTAAATCTGTATTGTTCGTATTCGTAGTTATATTTTACAATTTATTTTACTCATGGATTATCAATAGAAGACTATAGGTGATATATATACATACTTATATTCAATTATCGAAAAATTATAAAATTGAAATTGAGTAGCTGTACAGATGTTACGACCTAGTGGTAAATTATTTGTCAAATAAATTTCATACTGGTCGTAACTGATAACTGTTTAAGTGTTATTGGTTATAACATATTATAACTGATACACGTTGATTGTTGTCGGTCAGTATTTCATAGGTAAAAGTAAATAAACATAAAGGTATAATACATATTCGACCTTAACAGATAATAGGTAATCAATTCGAATATAAACCATGTATATTAAACTTATATAGATTTAGTATCAAATTTAAATTTACCATTTTAATGTAATTCTGATAATAAATTTAACCGTGTCGAAATTTATCACGATTTGCCAAAACAAAGAGTCACTCACTTATTAATAATTACTAGCCGAATTAACCGGATTCGACCGTGCGCAGTTTTGAACAAAAATGTAATGTCTACTGTATTTAATTTGACTAATTATATTAACGCATTTCTCATACATGTATACAATCCAGTATTTGGAATAATTTTTAGATGAAGATGAATAAGGGTTTAATCACACATGTACATTTCTTGCATACAACAAACATTACAGGTATATTTCAAACATAAAAACGGTTTACAGAAGGATTACTGAAACGTCTAATAATATCGAGGCTTTTGAAATACGAAACAACAGGTTTTACACTTTCTTAAGTATCGCTACAATTGCAAATAATTGAACACTCGGGGGAGTATTTGGAAAAACTCCGTAAAAAAAAAAATCGTTAAACATTTAAATTGTATCATCAGAAACTTGGTACGTTTGAATACATTGAAGGAAGCTTTTTCTCTCTCTCTCCTCCCTAACATAAAATTTAAAAACGGATGGCATGGGGACACTCGGATGATTAATTAGAATAACTCGGTGAAAAAAAAATCATAACAAATTCAATAGTGTCGTCAGAAACACAGGATATATAAAAAAAAAACCTGTTTTTTATATATAAATATATATATATAATTGGATCTCTGTCTGTATAAGATTAAAATTGACTCAAAACGCAGCTTTTGTAAAATATGCATCTATTATATGCAACTATTATTAATTATTTTAGTGTGTAACCTTATCCCTATGCTGTTTGAGTATCTATGATGATAAGTGAAAATAGTTAAAAAAAAACATCATTGGTGTATCTTTAAATCTATGTATTTTTTTTTCCATTGTTAAACTAACAACACTAACAACTTCAGTAATATTCATAAACATTAAGCAATGGAAATTATTTGAAATTCCGCTCAAAAAATCAAACTTCGGAAGATCAAGAAGACATGTAAGGTATCTATGTAAGTATATAGGTATATAAGGTATATAGTGTAAGGTACACTATCAGCCAGTAGATTTACTGAAACACTTGAAGAACGAGAAGCACGAGTTGAAAGAACTTGCGAGAGCAAACCTTTATTTCAAGAGCTACTGAAACATATGAAAACAGAAACACACGGCGTGAAGCTGATCCAGAGTCTCTAATTCAAGAACTGTTGAAACATCTAAAGATTAAGACATACGACGAGAAGCAGTTCAGTTCAGAGAGCCTCTACTTCAAGAGCGAGGATCGATCTTAAAAAGGCAGCGTTTAATTATGATAAAGACTACGATTATAAAATGCATCGCGATGTTGCCATTGGTCCAATAACTAATTTGTACTTTCATTATAATTTATAGTGCTGTGCAGTTTCAAAACAAAACGTAGACTTAGTTAACTGAAAGCCCATCGTACCACGTAGTTAAAAGTGTTTTGTAATATACAATAACCGATAAGTAACAAAATCGGGAATAATTTTTCCACCTAAATAATATTATTATTCATATTGTATGGTAGTGTAAAATATTGCTTGAATTTTGCACCTTTTCATCACCACAATTATAATACGAACGAAGAAAACACACTTTTAGTTATACATTTCATTCCGTCTGTTTTTTTTTTTTTTTTTATACAATTTTCTACTGTAGAACGGTTATTAATTATTGAAGAAAAAAGCTACAACGATCGATTGCAAAAACACGACAACAAATAATAAAAAATAAAAGCGACGGTAAAAATGCCAATGCGTGTATAGGTGTAATATAATTTGTCTTGTGACACGCGCAGTGATCCATACCGACAAATTGCGATTGGAATAAAAGCGACGGAAAATAATAATAATAATAATAATAAAAAAAAAAATCCAAAACGTGACGTATACGAATATAATAACGTCAATATACGGTAACATTATTCTTATTATAACACAATAGAATACTCCGTCATAACGATATTGTAGGTGGTTTACAGAGAAAAAAATAAATAAAAAACCCGATAAAAATATGTATTTATTGCATCGAGTAAAACGCGTAAACGTCGACCGTAACATGCTCAAAATCATAATTATTAGTACAATTTAATTTTCGACCGTAAAGCACGCGCATAATATGCATATCGACGGTGCCTGCGCATCGTAATCTACTTGAGTGCGGCAATAATGTTTAATTTTCATTTTTTTTTATCATATATATATATATATATATATATATGTATATAAGCCGTAACCCGTAAAACGTACGGTTGTTTTTTTTTTCTGCTACGCGTCTTGGGTGCGCGGTTGTTAATTATTGTTATTACGTTTTCGAGTACCCGCTTATAACGTCGTTATCGTTATTGATGCTCCCATAAAACACGACAAACGCGTCGCATTTCGACGCGTCCGCCCTCCTACACGGGTCCGCGCAAAACGAGACGGGCGTACGACCGTAGGTTGCGCGGTACGCGCGCACTCCGCTCGGACGCAATTTCCATATCACTACGGCTGTTCCATCGCGGAGTCCTCGCGCCGTTTCTTATCGGCTCGCGGGTTAACGTTACCGGATTTACGACACACGGGCCGGTTGCGCAAATCGAACGAAAACGATACGCGCACACGCACGCACGTACGCACACACACACATACACACACACACACACACACACACACACACGCACGCACGCACACACTGTTATCATATGATAATTTACCCAGCCATTCGGTCGCGGTTCCGCTGTTCCTTTAGCGCCCGTTCAAACGAGAACACATTGCTGTCGCAAAACACCGGGATTTCGAGCTGTTTGGATTAAGATTTATTATTTGTTATACAACACAATTATTATGATTTTTTTTTTTTTTTTTTTAATACTGACGGCAGTCGTCATTGTACATCGGTACAATAAAATCAAAATGACAAGAGGCGCATGTAATTTCAAAAAAAAAAAAACCTAGACGATCGGTTTCGGAACATTTAAACAAATGTTTCGAATAAAGTTCCATTGGGTAAAAACCGCGTATTTCAAGGCATGAGATAAAAAAAAATACATGCATTTTTACCATTTGAAAACGTTTTTGCCGTGAAAACGAAAAACACATCTCTGTGAAACTAACAGTTTCTTCACTACACTCGGAATCTAAAAAATATCAAAAAAGATAACAAATTGTGGCTCTCTTTACTTTGCGACGTGGCACTACAGCCTCTCCCACGAACCCTCTCTTAATCCGGGCCTGGGAAGGGAACTATTGTTCTAGTAGCGATAATAATATAAATAAAAACCGACTGGTATGCACAAACCTGAGCGTTGCGACTAGTCTCGACGGCGGCTCCTGTTCTTGTAATGGGTCATCAACGGCGGCCGCGGCGGTACCAGACGCCGCCGTCAGCCCCATATCCGATTCGGTTGCGACGGCGGCAGTGTTGGCGATGGCGGCCAGCGATTGTGACTGCTGCTGTCGCTGTTGCAGCGCTACCGCCGAGTTGACGGCTTCTTGGACGCTCCTCCGGCGGCCGTACTGTCTGGGTCTGTGCGACGACACGTCCGACGACCGTAGCCTGTCGGTGACATCCACCGGGAACAACGTAATCAACGACGGAGGCACCAGCCGCAGCAGCGGTTTGGGTTTCGGCGCCCTGGAGCCGGACGCGGCCACGGTTATCATCGTGTCGTCTGTCACCCCGGTGCTAGTGGTGGCGGCCTGTTGCTGCTGCCGTGCAAGCTCCTGAGTAGGCTGCGGTGACGGACGACTGTTGCTGCGATAGTGGTGTCCCTGTGTGGTGGTTGTCGCGTCCGCCGTCCTCGATCGCTCGCCGTCTGTTGACGGCCCCGGTTCCCCGGGCAACCGTTCTCCGCTCAAGCGCCGTTTCGCCGTCGCAGTAGTAACGTTCGCTGCCACTGGCGGGCTGATGCTGAAACGCAATTTGTATATTCTATACTATATTATAACGATGTGCGCGCAAATACGAATGAAATATTGTTATTATCGAATCGAGTTACTGCCAAATTTAGTTTGAGAAATATCTCATTTCTTTTAAATATGGAAGATATTATTACCCTCGAAATATTTGTCTAATATTCTCTGTAGTCTTTGACAATATATTACTCGTATTATATGTAACTTTATTACGTATTAAAATATTTGTGTCAAATATGTTTATGATGATTTTTATGTAACTCGAAAGTCGACAGTTTTCCTATACATTGACGACCATTTCAGTTGGTTTTTGTTTCAATCAAATCAATTTTATACATATTTGTTGTATTAAAATAACGACGACTGCGGTTTTCAATGATTTAAGAGGTATATCTACCAACATGAAAAAAAATACAAGCAATACAAAATCAGTTTTAATAATTTGATAAAAGGTAAAATAACAATTAAATATACGGTTAGTAAAATATTTAAATAAAATATAAGAATATTATTGTTGTACTTATATAGTGAAAAAGGTACCTGTTGTACACAACGGACACAAATTGATATAATAAAGTCCTTAATTTTACAATAAATATTATAGTAGGTATGCAATATATTTTATATTTATATTTGTGTTGTTATTTTCATACTTGCATTTGTTTTTCAGCTATAAAATGCATTAATGGGCGTGAGCCTAATGTTATGAATTAAATATTATTTAAAACGCCCTACACCCCTACTCCAAGGTGAAATGTCATAAAGAAAAATTTAAATCAAATACTTTTGTTGTGTAGATATATGATTAATAATCACAAATAAAGTAAAATTCAATTCTAAAATATTGCAAGAAGGAAAATATAATAAATAAATTATTAATCAACATATTTTTGATTTAATAGACAGTAATATAATTTTAAAATAATAAATACATTTGCCTATATAAAATGAAGTTATATCCTAAGTTGATTTCGTATTGATTATATAATATGTTGCAAATGAACGGGAAGTTATTTAGATATACCTAGTTAAAAGGAAGTTCGAAAGTTTATCCAAACATAATGCGAAAATTGTTAATAATTAATATTATAATCGATGAATAGAGAGCTATGTTATTTTACAAAGGTAATTCCGGTTTTCATATTGATTAGCTTAATTCTATCCAATATCTCAGGGCAATTGTTAATGAATATCCACTAGGTGTTTACCCATCTCCTTCCATCCTCTACTCTCCGCCCTTAAAAAATCTCCGCGATCAGACAGATCAAACCTTCTCCCCAACTTTTGCACTTTCCTCAGTTACCCATAGCACATCAGTGAAAATATTTACTATATAAAATATAATACTTTATTAAAAATTCTACTAATTCAATAATTCAATAACCCAGTAAATAAATTCGTACTCCACTGAATATCCAATAGACTTCACTGTGTATTCACTTGGAAAAACCTCCATAAAAAATGTCCTCTAACATCCACAGTCAGGCATAGTATTACAATTTATTTAATATACAAAACAAAATATTGATATAGTAGATAAATCAGCGTCGATGTTGAACATCTCTAGTGATTTTTTGTTACACAGTAACCAATAAGAATATCATAAATCGATAACAAAAAAAAAAATCCCGAAATTCTGACGTGAACGCCAGTAAAAAATTGAAATTTAAAAATCAGGGTCCGTCAATTTTTCTAAATTTGAATAAAGAATCTCTGCAGGGGTACTTTGGTTCTGAAACTAATGGGAAAAGTGATTACAGACGGACTAACAACCGTCAAAAAAAATTATCTAAAAACCGAAACATTGTATTTTGTAATCTATATAAAATCTATATACTAATTACAATGTACTCTATATAAAATCTATATACTATATAAAATGGTCTTGTCATGGTCACTCTTACACCTATAGTTGGTTAGTTAGACATTTTCGTTGATTCATGAGTATTACTTAGTAACTCAACGTACCCAGTAATATTATTACCCAATATTATTATTGGAAAATATGTGTAAACTTTACCAGCGACTTTGAGTGGGAAATATTATATTATTATTTATTCATGGACATCTCCTTATATACACATGTGTGTGGGTTTTTATGCGTAACGATAGGTAATATACATTTTCAACCTCAAATCGTAAAAAAAATTATTTTAATATTTCTCCCGTGGAGATTCGTTTATATTTCAACTAAATATATGATATTTAAAACTATAAAGTTATTAATATTTTGATATTGATTGAAACATGTTTTTAATAAAAAAAAAAAAAAACAACTGGTTTTTTGTAATTTTCACCCGAATTATAAAATTAATTATAATACAATCTCATTATCTCTTTATACCTACGTAGTTTAATACTGGTTCGAGTATTAAACTATAAAGTTATGTACCTACACACATTTTATTATAGAATATACTATTAAATTCAAACAATTAGGAATAATACGCAAAAAATGTATACCAACTAAAACGTGTTGTGTATTTTACACACACTTGAATATATAACCAAAGTGTTTAAAGTAACCTTAAGTAAAATAATATCATTCCGGTGTCTATATTATGTTTATGTACTCAAATCAGTGACGTATTTCAGGGGGAAAATTATATCCCTTTGATTACTTTTTAGTATATATATATATATATTATTTAAATAACTAATTATTTATTTTCAAATTTCTTTAAATTTTAGTCGGAAATATCGAAAATGTGTTACCGTGTCGGTATCAAAGAAACTTGAACTTAATTATAAATTTAAATTTTCTTCCTAAAAATGAAATATAATCGAACTGGATGGATTGAATTATAGATTATTTAGAAAATATATATATTAAAATTAAAAACTGATCTTTTACTTAGCACAATAATTTCTAAACCCAATATCTCCCTCTATGACAAAGTACACCGTTGATTCAAATCGAATTTTATGTAATTTCCCACAATGTCCACTCTTACTGCTTCTTATTCTTATCGAACATAATACTAATGTGACTGACGTTTTATTGAACTAAAACCTATCCGTCCTTAATGTTTTAATCTCGGTTTTAACGATATTAAATGCATTAAGTATACTTAAAATAATAAAATATCGCAATATCACTATATCACAACCTACACAGATTTCACATTAAAAACAAATAATTAAAAATAATAATAATAATAATAATAACAATAATACTTTTTGAGCGTGTTCGGGAATATTTTTTATATTTATAACATTTTACATACATTACAGGTACTTAATATATTTTAGTTTTTAAAGTTTATAAGTCACATTATATCAAAAACTGTATGATATACATTTAATAGCTACACATATTTCAACTTTTTTGAACATATGGTATTTCACATATTTTTCGCAATGCTCACACAAATAGGTCTGCATTTGCGTATGTAGGTATAAAATTAAATAAATGTGTACGTTACATACGTACTCAATTCATATTAATATGTGAGCACCCATAGGGAACCCCGTGCACAACGCACCAGTGTAATTTCTGTCTTAAGTTACATTACTCGTATCGTTCGTGAAACCAATAAAATGAATGAATAACGTCATCGCAGGTGTACCACAAAAGTGTGTGTGTGTGTGATGTATCCGGATCCGGTTTACGATATCTATCGACTATCCAGTAACTCGTTTTAATACAAATGATATTTATACCGATCAAAGATATTACATACCTACTACACAATATGAAACTATTGACTTGATAAATTAAAATAATATTGAAACTAACTGGATTGGGCGTACCACGAATGTTATGGCTGACGAGAGCTTGATTGATGAAACTTGCATGTAAAATCATAATTATTAGTCATAAATAATAAATTAACCATTGGCTGACTTCTACTCGTCGTAAATCTAGGCATTTAGATATTTTACGTACATTGATACCAATAACAATTTAAAACTACAGATTGGTTCAATTAAGTTTCTCGGAAATTACAAATTGCCACGTTTCTATTCTTTCCAAAAATAATGAAAAAAATAAAGATGTTTGAGCCGTTGAGAGTGATATTTTTGATTTACTATTGTAGTAATAATTTAATACCAACAAACGAACTATACTTCTATTATAAGTACAACGTGCGGATTTAGTTGGTAAAAATGTTAAGTAGGTAAATAGAGCTCATTTCATATATGCGCAATAAAGTATAAAATTAGATAGGCAGAAATGATTTTAAATAATTGATCTCAATAAAATGTATTATAATATATTCGGAATAGAAACGAATTAAGATACATATATATAATAGATATAGGATTTATGTTTATATGTATATAATCTTTTGAATTGGTTTTGCACGATTTAGTTTTCGATCTATTATTGGGAACACGAAGATTAGTTGTTGATGACCATGTTACGTTGGTCATGCATCCCGATGAAATAGTGGTCTTTAATACTAGTAATTGATAACATACTAAATCACGAACCTTATAAAAAAAAAAAAAAATAGAAATAATTTGACATTGATTTCGATTCAGGTAACCCAAAATGAAAAATATAACCAGGGACGGATTGGACCATTTTTCATAAAAAAAAATAAAAACGTCACAAAGCACGATGGCAATAGACAATCTAATATACATAAAGGAATGTTCGTTCGTGATTAATAGATTCAAAAACTACCGAACTAATTGACATTAAATTTTGCACGCATTTTCCTTGAAACTCGGAGAGGATTTGTAGCATAGACATAGGCGCAAATAAGCGGGCCTAGAGAGGCAATCGGTGAAAAAGGATTTAATCAAACTTTAACACCTAAAGAACGAAAAGTAAAATATGTTTTTTTAATATTTAAGGATGACAATGGTGTGAGTAATAGGGCGAAGATGGAAACAGGAAGTCACGGAAAAAGATATTTTTGTGTTTTTACATTTGTTTTTTCGTTTAATATAGACATGGGCAAAGCCATGCGACACAGTTAGTATAACAATAATTACATATTAAAAACTGAATAATAACTACTATAAATAATCATAAAATCAACTTCTATTAACTCTAAACAGTAAAATGTATAAAAAATAATAACCACCACATAGGTTATTTCGGTTTTCGTTTTTTTAAGGAACAATATTATACAAACAATTCCACTATATATGTCAATAAAAATTGACCACTCCTTAATGGAAAAAACAAATTTTCAGCAAAAAAGTACTCTTGCCCCCCTAAAATATGGGCCTGATGGAAGGCCGCTGCATATTATACATTTTCCCGAACCTGTCTAAAGTTCCAATCCGTCCCTGAATATAGAAACGACTTCAGTTCGCAGTTTAGTAGAAAATATATAGATCCTAGGCTTGATTAATTAAAATGAGGGCCAAATGTTCAATCCGAGACAGGGCCTTATTCTGTGTTATTTTAGAGTATTATGAAAATAATGCTTTCTTCCCCTTTTCAAATAATATAACATTTAGTTCACTGAATATCTTACTGCTAATTATATATAGTTTTATTGTATGACTCAGCTATTCTTCACAGAAATATTGATTCTTAGATGCATTTTTAAATATAATACTTGTTTAATGTTTATAATAAAAATAGAAATAGCACAAAATTATTTGTAATTTTATTCCATATAATTGTCAAATACTATACTTACACAACACTGTTTCATTATTATATTAAATAGAAATCATATAAAAATGTTTTAGTAGATAATTATGTATTTACATTTATCTATCAGCATTAGGTACCTTATAAAGTAATAAATAATGAGCTTAAATAAAACTGCAAGATAATTTAAACTATTCTGCAATCATAATATATTCAATTTTCGTGTATTATAAGTAATCGTATTACCATAAAGGTGGTTTTTTTTTTTTTTTTTACATAATAATGATAAAATATTTATATAATTTACTTTATTACTAGTACCCTCCTATTTTAGAAAGTACTTATATTGTTAAGACAAATAGTTCAATAACTTTACCTAACACAATAGCAATTAAACTTGATTCTTAGGTCAATTGACAACTAATTTTACCATCCTTTATTAAAAAAAATAAATATTTTTGTACATAATTTTAACTATTGATTAATATTTATATAAAAAAATATGACTGAATTTGTTTAAATTAATCACTATGCATTAAAACGTGACAAATTTTATGAAAAATTGGTATCATTTGTGAAAACGTATATTCTATTATTTCTATCAATGAACTGCAATGAATGAAATGGAGGCATGGACAACAATGCCGTGGACCCTGTGAGACCTGTACATTTTGAGGGTCAAGTGCACGTACAGCGTCTGCACTTGCGTTAATCTGAGCTTGTTCATTATATAGATTTTTTTCAATTGACTGTGAGTGTATTTTATAATATAGTCGCCGACTTCGCCTGATGGGTTACATATTAAGCAAAATATTGTAGGTGCACGATATAATTTATAAACGATGCATATTTTCTATCATGGGAATATTGAAATCTAAGAATACTACTATATTATAGTGATTACAAGTTCATTCTGTGAATTGAATATATAGTGGGAGCAATTTAGAGACCATAGAGTGGGTATCTAATTAATATAACGTCTGCAGACAATGCAGACATACCTACGTCGAATCGAATTGAATAGTTTGAAGGACATTGCGTAAGAATAGTATACTTGCGTCATCTATATATAGAATAGTAAACGTTAATTTTGATTGTCATGGCGATCCGCGGAAAATCTGTACAACACAAAGATGCACGGAAGGAGACGAAATGGAGCTCCGTGCATCTCTCTTTGTTTACTTTAATGGACTCGTAACCACAATTTCACAGTAATTGTCCATCGCGATAATATTGTATCGAAATAACAACGCCCAACAATATAATAAAATATAATTACGACAAATGTCAAAAGAAATTTAATAAGGGTAAATGAAATAGATAATAATAGAAATTGCATCTTGGCCAGTACTCCTGCGATATAATGGTGCACAACTGTGGTCTGAGGAGTATTGATAACATCACATTTCATTGACTTTCGAGTATAATAATTGTTATTGTTTTTGAAGCGGTATTTTCCGAGTGGTAGCAATTTTTCTGAAACATTACGATACAATACCGAACTGCACGGTCTGTCCGGCGTTTTAAAATCTACTAAAGTCGTATCACATGAACTATTAATCGTTCCCCCTATTGTCACTTCCTTTAACTATAATATATGGATCCGATAATAATATTACCATAACACCAATGAGGACTATGAGGACACAACGCGAACGACAACCTGCGTATCTATACGTATCTATTGTGACGCGGTAAAAGAAGAAAAAAAACTCACTCGTTATCTTCGCCACGGTCGATGACAGTAACTGGCAGCGGATGCGTGTCGTTGATTGTCATAGACGACTGCAGCCTAGCCAGGTTCAGATAGAACATCAACAAATTGGCGGCCAAGAAAACCGAGTGTACGTCATCGGACCACAGAGGCGACGACGGTGTATCACATTCGGCGAATAGTGATGGTTCAAAATGGTCTTCTACATCGACATCTCTTGGACAACTGACGCCGTTGCCAACACCATCTTCGTCTTCGGTCGTAGAAGACGACCACATAGTTAGCCTTTAACAGAACAAAATCAATTTAAATAAAATAAACGTTACCCAATAAAATACAGAAATCTGGTGATGATTTTCGGTACTTTCGTGTAGAAAGTTCAATGCTAATATCTTACCACGATATAAACGTTTTGATGTAATACGGCATGGTAAAAAAATGACGATACTAACACCTTTAAATTTCATCTAAATTGAACAAACGAAAACTTAAAACAAAGATTTTCTTTAGATACAAAAAAATCGTCAAGTAAACTATCTGCCAAAATCACCGGAGAAAATGGGTGATGTACTACGCAGGAGGAGGTAATAATCAATGAAATCTACTGATTCGTGGGACTCTGCAGTGTACACAGCGGTTGGTCGGTAGGTGGTGGGAGCCGGAGAAGAGTGGATGAAACGTCCTCGTTAAAAGGTACACTAGACAAATCGACTGTGACCAATTGTATCGGAAAAAGGAATTTCCGTTGGGAATAAAAATATATAAATAAATAAGTTTACGTTAAGATTATAGTTTATTTACCTACCAAATTACATATTCACACATTATTTACTCTTCAGAAGAAATATCCACGTTTACGAACTCTCATACTTTTTTTTTTTTATAATAAGGCATATCCTACAATTATGTCTTACAATAATGTTATTTTCGTTTCAAACGATGATTTTTTCCCGTACCTGTTCGAATTTAGAACCTGAATATGGTACGAGTGTTATATTATTTCCTAATCATTTAAGAGTTTTTATTGCTGCCAATGACATTCAAATAATACGGCGTAGTTTTATTGAAATACAAACTTTTATTAGTACCACGTGAAGTTTTAATACTTTTTCTACGATTGAAATATTGTTCTTACACAATCGTTTACCTACTAAAACATATTTATATACCTACTCTTGAGTATTATAATATAGTTCCACGAGACCACGAGACGTATTTATCAAATTCTTACTAAACGTTATAGTTGTGTAATATACCTATATATTATTTTCTCTTCGAGTGTTCTATGTTATTATAAAAGTACCAAACATTAAAGTAGTTATACAATGAGTCGGTACGCGTCTTATATTGGACTTGCTCTCGACAATTTTGAAGTTTTAAAACTAAAAGATGATAAAGAGTAATAAAATATTCCTACAGGACATTTTAGTAATGTTTCCTATAAATTACAATCAACTTAACGTCAACCAAATACTGTCATTCAGATTTATGGCTACGCATTGTTAAAGTATAACGTATACAACTAGAGTACGGTTTGAAGGTATTTGCTTTTTTTGTTTCTATTGCTCTAAAACAAAGCTATGTCAGCTATAAATTCGATTTATATTTATATTTATTTTGTTTTTTTTGCTTTTTTGCGGTATTTTGGGCACTTTTTTGATTTTAAGTTATATTTTTTCAAAATGTGTTCTAAATAAACGTAATTGAATTGTTAATATTTATTTTTATATTATATAATATGTTCCAAAGTCATGGCTGGCTCAATCGATTTTATCTCGTTATGTTTGATTTATGGATATATTTATCAATGTAATTTAGATAATGTGATTTACGTACTGTATGGTACATAGTAGATTCATTTATCTTGAAACTGTAATAAATACAAAAATATGCCCAATTTTTTTTAAAAAAAAAACCCCATTTTTAATGCTTTTTTGGAAAATTTATACAGCTTTCTTTTTTTTTTTAGTGCTTTTCTTTAGATTTTTATTGCTTTAAAATCTACACTCTATATATAACGTACACGTTTCACTATATGCGCATACTATACGCTACTATTGCTCCTTATTTTTCGAGACCGATACCTATACTACGCTAGATCGATATATATATGCCTACTTAAAATAATTGAATAATTTAAAATGTAAATCATTCGATACTTTTGCGGAAGACAATAGTTGTAGTGAAACAGTGCACGCATAGAACTGTGAATCCGTTTCTATTGCGTGTATAATATTATGTGTGTCGTGTGTGTCTATATGAAAATAACTGAACTCGATGTAGCATAATAACTAATAAGTATGTATACAATACCATAAAGATTTTTTTGTAAAAAAATAATACCGAAACCATTGTATATTGTTTTTCACGATCGGACCACGTAGTGTAGGTGCACTATCGTTCTGTAATACTATGGGAAGTAGGTATATATTGGTGAATCCACATGAAATTATTTATGCTCCGCCCTCTTCATTACAAACTGGATAGGTATGTTCATTTTCAAAATAATAGTACAAATAATGAAACGGTTACTGCTATACATTTTTCCGGCTTTTCCCCATTATTAAGAAAACTGCAACGAAAATTAAAAAATAACCCTCCGTGCACCAACAAATTAAAATGTCTTTAGTAAAAAAAAATAAAAAAAACTAATACATTTATAAACTTAAAAAGTTTTATAATTTTCTTGTAAAAAGCGCTGAACCAACTATATACCTGAGCAGGTGTTTAAACGTTGTCCCACGACCACCCGAAACATTTAACTTATGTATAATATTGTAATACGGGCGGTATTACTCGTTATTCACACCAACGAAAATGTTTAGAAAAATCGAACGACAAAGCACATAACTCACGTATAATATACACACACGTGACTAGCGTTTTCGATCGTATAATACAATCGTAATATACAGGGTGAACAATATAACGTAAAAGAGAGAACCAGGCGCGCGTAGCCAGAACGGATGTTTTGGATGTTCAAAAAACCGCTCTCTTCGACCAGGAGAGATATTTAAGCCAACGATAGATTATGTACTGAATGTATCAGGATCTTACACAATATGGCATTTAGTTAGCCGATTATAAATAGATAATTGTATTACTATCCTTTATCGTGAAGAAAATATTATACAGTAATATAATCATCAATGGTTATTGATTATCTTCTATACGATTACCGTATAACGTGGTGGTAACCGGTGGAAGCACCAGCTGCTGTTTGGAATTTGTATCGATAAACGACGCCGTGGAAATTCTGTGATATCCCACTCCCACAAGTCGTATTTAAATATAAAATTAAAACACGCTCCGTTGAAAAATCCTGGCTACGCCCCTGGTAGTAACAATCATTATCTCGTAGGTTGCCGGAAATTAAAAATATCAACACCAGAATGTATTCAAACTCAAACTTAATCTAGCTGCTGCTTACTGTTTCTTAAATTTTCCGAAAAAGTTAATATTTTCTGAGAGTGATGAGTGCCTTACGTTATATTGCACATGACTCTGTATACACGACGAGTATCGTCATGGTGTAATTTACACGGTGAATTATTCACGGTTATACCCTACTCCGATTAAGTATTTTAGGACCGGTTCGCACTGATCATCCGCAATGTCTGAGCTCGCGTCGGATGAGTCACATAATTATATAGTAGCAGTAGTTCGCAAAGTCGTTTTGCATCACACCGGAGCCACCGGAAGACAGACGGACACAACAAAATTGAAAATAATATTTTACTTCCGTTCGCTTTTGTTACTTAAATCTAAAGTATGGCGTACATTGTTAGAGAACTCAATTTTTAATATTTTAATCATTTAATCACGATAATAATTTGCTCGTATTTTAAATCCCAGTGTATCGAGCAAGGTTAATTTTCTATATTAACCGAGGAAAACGCCGTTCTACAGAAATTTGTATACAAACTAGCTGAAAACATTCGTTTTTATTTTTTCAATTTTATAATTATGCAGTTACAGTTTTAAAATTTTCTACTGGGTTTTAGCTGTGCTTTTAAACGATACTTTCTTAGTCTATTATATGTCAATGAGAATTCTTTGGAGGCCTTGAGAACGTCTAATATTTCACGTACGGGAGAATTAAACGAATGGAAGTTGAAATTTGTAAATTCTGTCGTGGGAAACGACGATTAACATAGGAACTGTATTAACTGATAACGAAATTATTGGTATCTCGTGGGAATTGAACAACGGGATTGGCATAGGACACTATAACAATAATGTACGCTATAATATTATGCTCGTATCATGACTCCCGCGCAGACAGAGCTCACCGGTGTGTGTATTTTGCCCTCTGCGCGGGCCCTATTATTATTCAATTCACTGACCGTACGTTGTACAATATACTCGTGTGTATACAGTGTGTTGTGTTATACTGTAATATATGTGTACAATAATATACACCCGTGTGTGTACAGTGTGTTGTATTATGCCGTATGCGTGTGTACACTGTACAATGTACACACACGTATCTCCCGGCACGTCGACCACGCCGCGTCGGTGGCAACGGCCGCCGCGTCCGTCCAATAGAAACATGGTGCGCGATGTCATCCGTATTTTATTGTAATAAATAATACTGTAGGTATACCATATATGTAATAATATTATGGTTTGGCACAAACGCTTGTCGTCAAAAATATGTATAACAATATTGGAGAAAAAAAAAAAAGTGTACGCCGTCGAGAGTTTCGGGCAAACGGGATTCTAATAATAATATAATAATACGAGTGTTATTGTTCTGTCGCACGTCCGCACATCACGGCCGGTGGTCCACGACGTCAAATTTCATTTGTGAACAAAAATATGAAAAACATAAAAATTCTCCGACGTTTCCTGCTGGATGGTCTGTATATAGTAGGCACCCATACATTGTACACAAATCTAAATTCTGCAATACTCTTTACGTAATAAAGTCGAATTGCACTAGTTTCAATTTGGTTTGACGCGATAATGGTCAAAAAAACCTACAGGTGTTCGCAAAAAACTTAATTTAAAGATTCACTTATTCATCCATTTCCACTTGCAATTTTATCCTTTGCGAACTTTAAAATTATACATAAAAAATTAAAAGCATTTTTTAAACTTGTGAAATTATAATTATTTATTTAACAACATAATTGTACGTTGAAATTTAAAACAGAATCTGGGAAAATGCCTTCGTGAAACATTAATTAGTTTAAGTATTTTAAATTCAATTAACGGTGATTCTTTAACATATTATGTCTTATTAAGATCCCTAAAGACTGTAAGTAGGAAGGTAAATCAATACTTCAAATTAAATTTTTTTTTCAAACATCATTTTTTTGAGGTAAATGCATTTCGGCCGTAACCATGCAATTCGACCATATTTTTTTTTTTAGTTAAAAAGTATAATATTCGACTACCCTCGTTTTACGAACTGAGGTTATAACATTTATTCGGAAGATAAGAATATAATTATTATATTGTATTTATTTGTATTGGTATGCAATGGGAGTGTTTTACTACCATAAATACTGACCTTATACATACGACAACATTAGATAAGATGTTGTAGAGTCTTATGTAGTTCGACTTCGCGGTCTGCGAATATTGTAAATAATAATAAAAAAATAGTTTAAAAATTTAAGAAAAAAACATCTCAACAATTTTACATTTCTATTATTATTTTGGGGGTGAAACGACTACCTACTTTTGATTTTCAAATGGCAACCTATATTACAAATTCCATAAATAAACGGAGCGTTAGATTGAATAAATGTCGGTGTTCAAATCTTTTGATTTCCGTCGGCCCATTGACGAGATATTTCACTTTTAAATTTGAATTGGGAAAGAGTAGTGATTAATCGTGGAGCATCGTTTGTGTGGCCGCAAAATTAAAGGAAACGTAACATTTTGAAACCGTTTGCTTCTTAAATATTGCCGGAAAAACGTCGATACTTTTCGAAACAACGAGAGTTCAACGATAAAATAAAATATCACTATATCGTCCGGGTGTATATCGTCCCTGTTGCGTTTATAGTTATTTTTCGAGTGGCCAATTGGCGTTTTTTGTAATATTTACGTTTCGCGCTCGTTGACGAAGAGACGGACTCTGTCGGCTCGGCAATACTAATAATAATGGTACCTAATAAATTGTCACACAACAAATAAAATCGATATCCACGCAGTCGACCGATAAACACAGGCGTGTAATGACTTTGACAACTTAATGGACCGTGACTCGACGCGTAGTATTATTATTACTATACTTATATAATAATATATTTATATTACACATTCGGCTGTACAGCGGCAGTCCTTGAAAACGCGGAAGATGTTCTGGATAGTAGGACCCCCTCACCACGTATACGTGTTGATATTGTCACTCCGCCAGATACCGCGGACTGTTTTCGTACGGATTTTGTCATTCGGGTTGTACCTATTATCGTTATCACGTACCTACCTACATAAGTGTACACCTATATCTATAAGTCGATCCGGTCGTTTTTTCCTATTGTGTCCGCACATTATAAAACGACACCGCGTGTTTTGTATCGTGTATAGGCAATCGTGTGTGTGTGTGTGTGTCAGCACTACACTGTAAGAGCTGACATTTTACAGAGACAAAGATTTTATATCTTTCATACGCGCGTAACAACGACGACGGGAAGACCGAAGAATAATATAATAATACACAGTATATACATATATATATATAGGTACTCTAACGCAATTTCAAACTGCTATGCATGCCAAACGAATTACATGCCTACGTATATACACACAATATGTTTGAAGCATGTAAATGTCGATCCTGAGATTTCGACAAAAATATAATATTCTGTTTGCTCTGTGAAAAATTAGTTTTTAAAACGTACGTTTCGCAATATGCATGCCTATCTATATTACTTATTAGTACAGTTTAGATATAAATTATAACTAAATGGTTGATTGTAATGTGGACGCAAGTGGGGCTTAGTACATCAACTAATTTTTTGAATATCTAGTGTACTCCTACTTTTTTTAAAGGGGAACGCATGGGACGGGTTGTTATTTAAGCTGACCGAATAAATATAAATACAGATAAATAAATACAAATAAATATAAAATTGCTCAACTTAAATATTTGTGTTAAAAGGACGTTATACCCCCTCATGCATTGTCTCAGCCCAACTATAAATAGCAAAATGTACCTTACTCAGACTGCATAAAACTCACTTAATTCTGGTTTTATAAAAAAAGCTCCAATTATTAAAATTAAAGAGAACATTATTCTGGAGGGAAAGACTGTGTTTTTCTTTATTAGAATTCATTTGTTGAAATGTTACAATCATTTAAAAACAATGAATTAGTCTTTATTTCTAAACGATATATTGGACGTTGTATTCGGAATAATAATTAGAATACTAGGATAAACGCAACGTCTTGCTCCCCAGATTACTGTTTTGTTTAATATTATAAAAGTTGATTTCACTCTTAAACTGAGCAAAATTACCACGAAGCGAGTTTTTCGCAGTCTGCGTAAGGTAGATTTTGCAATATTGCCCGTTAAATGAACTGAGACAGCGCATATGAGTATAACGGCCTTATAAACACGACCATCTAAGTTGAGTAATTTTATAAAAAGAGGTAATGTGAGGAATATTAAAATGTTAGGAATGCTAATTTATTAAAAGTACCTAGAGTAACTCTATTACATTATTCCCAAGTCAAGCATTGGTTAATACAGTTTAAATCCACGTGTTCATTTAATGGTATCAATATTTGTACAAATTGGTCCAATTGATCAAATATCGATGATAGCTCGATGGAAACTATAAAAAGAAAAGCAACATTCAAATAATCACATATCATAGTAAACTAATAATTTCGTGGGTACGATCAGGTTAGGTTAGGTTTTAGCCAAAAAAGATTAAAAACTGTGATAGGTACCTACGTAATTTAATAAATTTTTTGAACGTATTTTTAATAATCCTCTAATCAAATGAATAACAAATGAAAATGATTATCAAACACAAAATACGGATTTGATTTCACTTCAAAATCATTCAGTTTATTTTCGTTTTTTTTTTCAAGTGCTTTTTTGTGATAAATAAACAAATATATTTGTTTTTATACAACATTAAATTTGTATTTCGCAAGCCTTCTAAAATGTCTTCTAATATTGAAAAACGTAATTACTATTTCTCAGTGTTTAATAAACTAATTATTATACACATAAAACAAAACTTTCAAAGACATACAGAAAAAAAAACCCTTATAACAATATTGAACACTTTTCAATTCCTCGATATAATTTGTCCACGCTTATGTTAACAAATTTGTATCTGTATGTAGATCAAGGATTAGAAACAAATTCACAGAGAATATCTTTGATATACGCAATAACTGACCTTTACAATAGTATTACATTTTATTAGATCATTTTCGAATGGATATCTTATACTTTATTGGAAATATCGAAAGGTATATTGTTATAATATAAGTGTAAAGTATCATCGGTATAGTATTGTAACACGAGAATTAATTTGTATAGAAATATGATATTTTAAATTTGTATGGTTAAAATTAATATAATAACACTGTCAAATACAAAGAATTGCGAACGCATTTTAATTTTAAAAAATAAGAATTTATATTAGTAGTATTTTACAATAATTAAAAAAACATAAACCTATAATTAATATCTAGGTGATGATCGTAATTCAAATTATTGGTGTTATGTGCAAATCAGTATTAAACATAAAATGCATAAGTGTATAATACGGGGGGTTAAGAGGGTTATATCTATCCCCGAAAAAATCTCCTCTAGCCCTCTCAACAACTTCCCCTCCATGAGCATGCAGTAAAAGGTTATATCGTTACCTTTTTTTTTTTGCGAATATGTACAAAATATAATTATCTAACTATTTAGCGTATTTCATACAAACAATAAAAATAAATGCATACTTAATAGTATTATTTCGGGTTTGAAAATTAGATTTTCAACGGAAAGTTTAAAAATTGGAGTTGCTATTGAAAAATTTATGAAGTTTGGTTATGATAAGAGTTTAGTATTTAATGAAAATTATGTGATAAAATAAAAATTATTTATTTATTTTAGATTCTGAGTATAATGAAAAAGCTATTATAGTTATAGTTACAAAGAAATGTTTTTTTTTTCTAGTTAGAAAATGGTTTGATTTTAGTCATGCAATATCAATAAATGTATATTTCCACCTGATATTAGTTTATTTGAAATATTTTTAAAAATGTACTTTTTCAAAAAAATTATTTTAGATTCTGAGCAAAACGAGGAATGTATTGATTTTACAATGACTTTTTTATACTATGTATAAAAATTCTACTAGTAATCTTGCTCCGAACGTATCAAGTACAGAACTTTTTTTAAAAAGAATTTTCATCTAATTGGTATTTTAGGATGGTAATTTTTTTATATTCTAATCGGTTTTCATAAAAATTGGGAAAAACCGGGAAAATTTACGAAAATAATGCTTTTATTGTTTTCAATTTTGTTTTTTTGTTAATAGAGTTCAAAATGTTCGTAAAGAGTTGAAATTTGGGCAGAATACTTAAATTTGCTTTTTTTATACGTGGTAAGATTTTTAAAATATTTGAGCTATTTCTGCGCTATTTATAGACATTTTTATTTTGCGAGTTTTTTACATAATTTTTATTCGGTAGGTATTCTGTAGTTAAAATTGTTAGACCAAACAGAAATGCTTGACAATTTAACAGGAGATTTATTATGTATGCATTTTATTTTTTTCTTAATTTTCGACCAGAACACTGAAATACTCAAATAAAAATTTGAATATAACCTTTCTGTATCATTTTGGCCTCATTTATATTATTGCGAACACAATATTTTAAGACTGATCCCAAATAGTTTGGATGAAGGCAAAGGAAAAGAAGAATGTTGCAAAACGATTCCATACAACCCACCAACCGCCACACTAGGATAACTCAAAATCTAACACTAGTCTGATTATTTAATGTTTATTGTACACTATTTAAAGATAATGATTCGACACTATTTTCGAACAAGAGATAGTTTTTAGGAATATATATAAAAATAAAAAAACGCAAGTCATTGTAAAACTGAATTACGAATTATTCGAATATTCTATGAAGGTAGAATGCGTTACAAAATTAAAATATGCATCACTGTACCAAACAAGTAAAATTTATATTACTCGAAATATAAAATTGTTATTGTTATTATTACTTTTTTAATTACAAGTAAATCTATTTGACTGCCAAAACTCTATATTATATATATTAAAATCGTATTAATTTCTCTATGAAATTAACATATTTCTATACAGATTTTATTTTATTATATACAAATGTATTTGTAAGACATTAATCACGGCAATTAATGATTATTGACGTCAAATATACAATAATAAAACCACAAGAACGGACACATATTATACATTTTATTATAAAATTTAATTTAATAACCACTTCACTAGGATTTTGAAAGTTTTTATTCATACATATATATTTTTATCATACATAATTATATAGGTATGTATAGAGGTATATGAATTAACTACATATATTTTATAAAACCTTTATGTGAACTTGATTAACAAAAACGTTATGCAGTCCGTTATAATTTTATATTATACAGTTTTATATAGTACAACCACCTTAATTAGTCAAACAAAATCCATAATAAACCTACTATATACGGTCTTTACGCAATCCACGAGTAATCAACAGAAGTTTAAAGGTAAGGTCTGTCTATGCTGCAACTAACCACATTTTAAACAAAATAATTAGAGTATAAAAAAATTACGCGTAAATACATTTTCTTAGTAATTTTTACTAAGGATCAGACGTGGCAGATGATCGTGTTACATAAATGCGTGAATATAATTTGAAAAAAAAAACAGTTTTGTGCCAGTCTTAATCTGATCATATTTAAATACTATCATAATACTAATAGTAGAGTTATTTACATTAAGACGGCACTTTGTCTTTACAATCATGTAGAGCTATTTAGGTACACAATTACAATTTTATAATTTGTATTATTTTATTTGATCTCTTAAAAATAAAACCGCTATGTCACAGATATAATCTTGTTATGGATTGTACAAATTTGATACTTGATTCTACACTTATATCATAAATATGGTAGAAAGCATTGTCCCACGCCCGATATAATTTGCGGATGATTTATTAGCAGTACGAACATTTTTTTTTAATCATAATATAGGTTTTAACTGCTAAAATCATATTCCTATAATCTTTCTCTACGTCATAATGCAGACTGTCCAATCCGCCTAATCGAGTCCAAGTTAGTTCTATTATATTCTTCACGATTTTAATGTTTTGGCGAAATCAATATTGATGTAATTCGTGGCCATTATTTCAACGTTTCGAATGTTTTAATATTATGAACCTGCTGCGGTGATATACTGTATGATTATATTAAATATTAGTAGTCCGGTCATTCGTCGGAAAACGTTTGCGAAGACGGTGACTCAATCGAGTTAAGGAACTGCTAATGAGGTCGTTCGTAATACGTACACGACGCTCGCACAGTCATTATTATTACATCCCGGTACAGTTAACCGACAACCTTGCTCAATGCCACGAGAAATAAACATTGTGAAGACGAAGTAAAAAAACAAATTCACGTTACTCAACAATATTTCCCTCGAAAATGCAAAACTATTCGGTAATTTTTTTTTTTTTTAACATATTATTCTCAGGGTTTAAGACTTTTGCTTACTTTTTTAAACTTGACATTAAATCTACCAAAGTGCTATGGAAATGTTTTAGCATGCTACGAGTTCAAATATGACATTTTTTTTTTTTTGATTATTACCATAGTTCAAAAACAAAAATAATAATAATAAATAATTTTTACTAATATTTCTGTTACTTTTTTTTTTTTTGTACATTTTTTACTATGTGATTACGTAAGGACTGCGTTTAAAAACTTAGATTAGAGGAGAGTAAAGTCGGAATAGAGTAGAGTATTCTACCCATATTATCAATAACCCCGCAATAATTATTCAAGTTAACCGTGACGGTTTGAAATAAGGTAAACATTGCTAATAAATGATAAGAACTGTTGATAATTTTCCATCTTGTCCTACACTAGAAATACTTATTATTATATGATAAGCATATTTGTCAATAGAGTTAAAAAGATACTGTGTCTTTTATTTTAGGTTGTTCGAATAACCCGAAGTTAACGACTCTGCGTTACTGGACGGTAGTGCGGAATTAATTCTAATATCTCGAACGACCCAGAGTTTACTCGAATTATCCATAGTTAACTAGGGTTGAGTATTCGAACTCAGCCAAATCAGCAATAAAAACCATGCATTTTTATTCTGTGATTCTTTAAATAATTTTATCTATGTATTCTATTTCTCAAAGCATATTTGTTTCTGATGACGCGTTGGTCATCGCCGTATATGGAGCAATACAATTCTACGAGTGTGTAGTTTTAAAAATATTCAAGATTTGTAATATGGAAATATTAGCACTAAAAGGGCTTATTAAGCTTTTCTATAGGCTTACAATAATAATTTTTAGGCACTTCTTTGTTGATTTTAAGTGCTAAAAGTCCCGAAGTCTGAATTTACCACTATTATACATAAATATACCATCCATAAATACCTAGTGCATATTGCATATTACGGTGTAAACAATAAATATATTATTTTATGAACAGTTCGTGTGTGTACAGTGCTTACTAGTACAATACAGTCCGCGTTGTTCGTCTCCGCACACGGACGTAGACTTTCTCACGGATTTCCTTAATTTCCTTAGTATGCTCCATTGTTCGTTCGGCGACGGCGACGACGACAGTGGCGGAGACTAGGTCATATGTAGGTACACGTTATAAAAATTAAAAAAAAAAAAACCCAAAGAAAAAAGTCAACGACAAACAAAAAACATAATAAAAAAAACACGCATTGTTTCCACGAGTAATTTTTTTGGTTATAACTGTAATCACGAGAGTCGTTATAGTTTTCGAACGACCTCGGCGGCGCGTGGTTCGAAGGGAATAAAACTATATCAAGTAATCGGGTCAAGGGGTTCATATATATATATATATTTTTTTTTGCGAAACTTCGGGTCGAAAGACCTGCAGAAATCGTGCATTTGTGAAAGAAATGATTTTCGTTTACTTGCGGTGCTCATGTAATATAATGGATGATTGCAGGTCACAACACGAGTCATCTGTGTAGATACTAGATCCCGTATAATACATGTATATTGACCATGTTTGCGAAATCATGACGGAAAGCTTATGATAATAATTAATTATTGGCAGACAAATCAAAAAAATATATATGTATAACTTCTATACATTGTCGTGTCATTCTTCTATTATGTTTCCAAGCTACAGCTAAATATTGCGTGCAATAAAAACAATGTACCCTTAGATTTTAAAAAACTTTATCTCACGAAAAAAAATGATTTAAATTATTGATGGAGAATAGTCGTATATTTATAGTTAGGCAATTAGGCGACTTTAATTTGCATACATATTTAATGTTGAACCCCCTCCAAAAACCATACCTAGATACGTATAACTGTTACAAACTATGGACCACCCCCGAAGTAGTTGAAAATATTGCACTACCTACATTACACAGTTAAACATGACTTATGTGAATTATGACTAGTATACATCTAGTTTACTATATACCCAGTGGTTGATTGAGAGGTATACGGGAGTATACGACGTATGCCCAATACGCTATTTTTATCCATAGCGTATAGCTTATAACAATTTAATGACACTCGGATATATGGCCATATCTACCCTATATCCCATATGGGTATTTATAATTACCGTATGGCAATTATATATATTATATATTTATATAAATTACTGTAAAATACATTTTAATGAACACGAATTGTAATACAAAACGTAACACGTAACATGAAGATTTATTTTTATTTTTACGAAAAATTATTATTATTTAAAAATTAAGATTTTGTTATCAGTCTTGTTATCAAGCATTCACAATCAAATTATCCATAAAGTAAATATGTTGTGGGGAGGACTTCGGTCGACCGAATCCCACTATCATTTATCATAATATTTAATATAATTTTGTATTCTTATTGTGATTACTCGTTAAGTAATGAATGATGATAATGTTATACTTAATATTTATTAATATATTTCATACATTTTCCTGTTTTCCTCCGTTCTTTTGGTTTTTTTACATTTGATGAGAAATCTCCTAAGAAAATCGAAAAAATATCTCCCTAAAGAACCTCTTCAGTTCAGTTTCGTTTCAAAAAAAAAATACTATTATTGAAAATCGTAGTAAGATTTCTGGTAGAAAAGTTTCGCATAGATAAAAAAAAAAAATTAATAAATATCTTTGTAAAACCATAAGCTTCTTCCGTGCATCTAAAAGAGTTACTGTTCAAGTGAAGCGAGAAAAATATTTTTGAACCCTACCTTTAGATCCCCATATATCTCTATATACATGAATAAGGAGTATACCCACGGTTTATTTTAGCAATACATCACTGCATATACCTATACCTAGTATTAATTACATATATTTTATTTTCTAATTGATACATGATATTCAGTATTTTCCGTTAAATAATAAAAAAAAAATTACATAATTTATTTGTGAATTATGTATAACGCGTTCATACGCGAATAGTATCACTCCTATATTTTTAATTATTTTACAGTATCATACATATATTCCAAATACTTTGTAGGCATTTAATTACGAACAATATAAGAAAAACAGCTTAGAATCAAATTGAATTCATAATTCAAGACACTCATTCATTGCCGAATAATATTTAAATATAAAATAGAAACACATAAAACGCATTCGTTTCTCAAACGTTACAAAAATATAATATTTAAAACTATTCGTGTTACTGTCTAATTTTTTATTGCGGATCTTCAATAATGTATTTAACTTCAACATTAAAGTAATTTATTAGTGTCACCAAAATGTTAATGTTCCTAACGGAATAAGTTGTTCATTACTATCTTATTTACTGTTATTTCATTATTTCGATTAAAATTTACAAAACGTATATCATTCGGTCAAATCGAACCGTAATTGTATTAATACTATAAAAACAATATAAACAATATCTATATTTCCCTTTTAAACAATTTTATATATATCACGAGAAAACAAGTCTACCCTCCATTATTGTGAATACATATTGTAATAGTCTAAAGATTTTCTATGTGAAAATAAAATAATAAAATATCTAAAATAAAATCTATGGTCTTACTTATAAGACGCAACACAATTTACTTTTGTGCGTGTAAATTATCGTTTTCTAACGCCGCGCGCCGTAGTTTTCTGTTATTGCAAGTAATACAGTTATTTATAACAGAACGTTCAAAGCCGAACTGGACAAGTGGGAAACCAGGGAAACCCGTTGGACTGGTGGTATGAATCACGTTGACTCGATTTCCTTTAACAACTACCAATTTACTATTTTTACCAAATTTAAAATATAAATGTATTTATAGTGGTTTTTTTAAATATCAATACACTTTAAATAGTTTATAATTATGATCAACTAAAAAAAAAAAGTAACAGTAGGTAATGCTTTTAATTTATATTAGAAATTGAGGTTCTCTCTTACACGTGAGCGCCCTCGTCTAGACCAATACAATTTATTTACCAAAATATCAATTCGATTTTATGTCATGCATTTTCAAATTTGATATTTACGGACTATTACATTGTAGACTAATCACTCTACAATATGTATAAAGTATATTATAGCTACCTGACGCCGAGATCACAAAAATGTCGATTTTTTTTTAGGCACGCACGTAATGAATAAAGCTGGTGGCTTGACTCTATAATATCTATGATTCCTACAAATTTAAGTGACTTCAGTACCCAATTAATGTAGGTTTCCTTCACGATTCATTGCAAATAATAAGAGTCAAGGTCAGATATTTTAAACTGTATTGTAATTTCTTGCCGCTCTGATTATTTTTCATACGTATTCAGGCTTTCAAAAACGGGTAAATCAGAAAATTATTTTTTACTGCTATCATTGATTATAATTTATAAATAATTAATATTATTAATACAATAACATCAAAATGGAATAGCTCGTCAACAAGTTAACGGAAATTAAAGATTTCTATACCAAAATTTATTTAAACTAAAACTTCATCTATTTATGTAATTGTATAGGTTTCTATTACAAAATCAAAAGTGGGTAGTGGTGTCACCTTTAAAAATAAGGGCAATGTTGCTTTTTAAAAAAACTTGTTTTTTACATTTTCATACAAGTTCCGAAGATACTTTCCGAGATGATAAGTATAAGTGTCTTACGTTATGTAGATACCATGTATAGGTATATATCATTTTATACTCTGAGCATAGTGAGAAATGTATTGGTTGTACTATGATGCATTTTTTTGTGTTTGTAAACAACTTTTCTACCAAATATATTGCTCCAAACAAAAACTTTATAGGAACTTTCTTATAACAATTTTGATCTAGTTGGTGCATTGAGGGGGTCATTTTTTGATTTCCCAAGTCATTTTCGTAATAGTTAATAATAAAAGACCGTTGGAAAAAAGTTGAACATTTACATAACAATGGTTTCTATTATTTTAGAACTTAGAAAAAATCGTAAAAATCTGTTATTTTCACCAAAAACTTAAATTAGTTTTTTTAGACGTTGTCCATTTTGTCGATTGAGCTAATTATACCCATTTAAAACTGTCTAGATCAGGTATAGGTTATTATTTGGTTTTATGTATATAGTATTTTTTGGGTACTCAAACATATTCGAATATTTAATTCAAGGTTCATTATAAATTGGCACTATAATAACCTCGTTGAGTGTATACAAAGGTAAAAGTAAAAGACAAAATCTATATCAGATAAGTCACATTTTGAAGTAGAAATGCCCAGGTATAATTTTTTCTATAATGTTTGTGGTCAAGGTCGTCAATTCGTTGGTATTAAATTCCTACAGATACTAAATTTAAATTTAAATAGTTGATACGTCTCGTGGGTCACATTATTTTACAATTACCCTTTACTGAAGTTTACTGAGAAATTATATCACTAGTAGTTATTCACACCCGATATTTACATGGTAAGCTAGAGTATTAGAGTATTAGAAATCACAAAATAATTGCGTCACCCATGACAAGTAACCACTAAAAAATAATTCCTAAGTCAGCCGCACTCTTATTATATAAATACTCTTTAGTTATAACCGTTTATTCTTGAACGACCGTGAATATATGATATTAATACCTTAAATAAATGAATGACTATTTTATTGAATACTATGCATTCAGGCACCAAAGATTTTATTTTTAAACGATAGCCATCATCATGAAATGAAATATCAATTCATTAATAAATATTGGTTACTAATATTCACTCAAATATTCGTGAATACATATTTAAATTAATTTGAATAGCGCTATAGAAGTAAGGCAAACATCTTCAGTTCTTTGTCTAAAAATGGTAAATAAATAATATTCTGCCTAACCTGTCCTATAACAGATGTCAAGGGCCATCCTCATTAAAAATTACGAAATCAATACCTATATATTTATTAAAAAAATACACTTTTACACAATTTAATTTTCGAAATTTCGGTATAGTTTAACGTATTAAAAAATGGTCAAAATTTATAACAATTATAAAAAACTACTACATTACGCTCAACTTTTTTTTACCACTGTAATATATCTGAAAAAAATTCAGAGGGAGTTCGGCACTAATAATTTCTATTATTACTTATTATTTTATAAATTGATAAATATATCAAAATAACTGTAATTGTTAATAAACAAATGATTTCAGGGGAGGAGCACGTTTCCCCAGTGCTCCCCTTGCTACAGCACTAACATATAAATTATATTTTGATAACACTATGGTGGGCAAATTTAAATTATTTGTTGCGTTTTTACGTTAATGATACGTTACGATGAGTGACTATAATATTGAAATCTCTGTCAGGCTCAATAAGATTCTTTAAACAGAAAAAACTTACATAAAAACGCCACAAAAGTTTTTTTTTTGTTTTCGGGGGAAAATGATTTGACGCCCCCTGACTACTAAGACAGGCCGCGAACTACAGATTGACAAGTGTTTTAAACGATTTTAAAAGAATAGAATATTATGTAAAGTGAATAGTGGATTTTAATATAAAGAACTACATGACAAATATCAAAACAATTATTTAATTAAGAAACATAAGACATATGAATTATTATAAAAACTGATTGGGTTATCACTAATTAATTAATAATGCAGTAGATATAGATGAATAAATAAAATCACCATGATATATTTTATGACAGTTTATACCTAGGTATTATATGTAATATATTAGTTTATTAGTTAATTAATTATTAGGCTTTAAAAATTAGAAATTATTTTTAGATTCAATATTTGAAAATAAATAATATCTCAAAGTTTAAGCTAACACTTTCTAATCATTTCTCCCTGGACCTCACTTTGTAAGATAAAAATAATAATATGATTATAACGAAATTGTATGACTTATTATCAGTGCTGTTAAAAACATTTTGGAACTTATGATGATCTGTTATAAAGCCATTCATCAAATAATGAACTATTGTTATCTGTGAAATGTTTTTTGTCACGCATAACGTGTTCGGTGTTCGGAAATAACGAGGAATAACGTAATTATAATTTCTGCAATGAATTGTATCTAATAATAGTAGCCTTGTTTTACATACTCGTACAACCGAATCACTATTTTTTGTGTGAAGTTTCCCCTTTATTTATAAGTTTTATCTACATTATAAATATAAATACATATTTAGGTACATAATATCCCAGTAATTTAACATTAAAATCAATTACTATTTATTAAAAAATGAGAACTTCTGTAATATGTACTGCATTCCATTTCAAACTATGTTTACGCCAGTGCTGTATAAAATATTATAATATCTTGTTCAATAAGAAAACATTTTTCTTTTTAAACTAATAAAAATTTTAAATCTGTAAATAAGATTTTATATAGTAGATGTTTACGGCAACATAAAAATTCAATACACTTAATATCATTTATTTAGTTTTGTTTTTAATCGAAATTATATGATAATTGGTCCACTAATAATATAATATTGTTTATAACTTCACAAACATTGTATTGTTAATTAAATTCCATTAGAATAATCTGTACAGTTAATAATAATCAGTATTCATAACCAACAATAATTATAATAATAATAATTGATTTACGTCCCTAGGTGAACTCTATTTTGTGAGCGAGGACATCGACACGATAAAAATCGAAATAAATTTTATTAATGAAATATCCTATTTATGTAGTATTCATACAGCCGAAATTATCCATAATAATTATTGTTGCTCCCGTCAAATAACAATATATTTAAACATAGGTAAGCAAGTTACATTTTATTCGAAATATTTGTGTATGAAAATATTCAATCATAATAAACTAACTCGTGTTTAGAGAGGATTAAAAAAATTTTTTTTTTAAGTGGTTTTTTCATTTTATAAAGGCAAATAAATAAACATAATAATATGTGGCGTATTTTACTAGATGTTTTATGAATACGTATAAATTGTACAATGTTTAACGGTATCTATATACAATTAAAATAAAAGGGAATTAAAATCAAATAATTTTTGTAATACAAAGTATACTGTAACAGTATATCTGACATAATATTTGATTAATTGTGCTAATTAGTAATCAATTAATTTAGTAAACAATTAAGCGGTAAAACATTAATTTCCAAACTGTTGTTCAAAAAATGACAAATTAGCAGGATAAAAATCATTCAAATTATTCGAATACGTATTCTGAATATATTTTTATCAATTTATTCGAACACTTATTCTGAATACAAAATTACAGTATTCTTTACAATACTCGCACTATACGCGTAGGGTTTTCTCAGGGAAATCTAAACAATTTTTTAAAGTTTATAGATATTTTCAATACCGGTAATTATTCTAATAATTAATAATATATGCATTTAATTGTAATAAGCAGAACATTGGCGTGATGATCGTTCCATGTTCGGTTATAACTTGTAAGGGTGAAAGGTAAATAATTAATAATAATAAGTAAATCAGACACAGATACAGATGCTAATTCAGACCCAGACAACAACGATAAAATACTAAAATGACAGTTTTAAGTGTGTTAAAGTTATTAAATATATTTAACTTGATATGTGTATTTCCTCATATATCCACAGCATACACATTTCGGCGTACTTTACTATCAGCTACGTAGTTGTTAATAGTGAAAGAATATTTTCTAAGTTTAAATAAATAAAGACCAGAGTTCGTTCAACAATGGGACGAAAACGTCTTGATAATAATTGTATACTATTATGACGCAAAAAATATGTAAGTATTAACCTCGATGAAACAATAAACATATATGTCAATATTTCTAAATTATTATGAGAAGCTTTACTATGCAAGTGACACAATTTTGCTAAAATAAAATGATTATTATTTGTTTATTTATTAAAAAACTATATATATTTATACTATTGTACATTATGTACATTATAATGACTAAACGTATTTAAACGTTAAAGAATTAATTTTTAGTTAACCAATACTCCAGAGTTTGTTTTAATTGATGTTAAAAATATTGAAACTTGACTTAAGTATATCATTATAATACAGTATAATGAAGCGTTTATTATAAAAAAATATTCAAAAATCCCTGATAAATTATCACCATAAAAAAATAATACCTACTGTCTACAAATATTTTTAGGATTTTAATTTTAAATGACGTTTAAAATAGGGGGAGGGGAGGTGTACAAATTAAAATATGTCGTTTAACACATTTTGTGTAGGACAAAACTATACGATGCGATCAAAGCGAACCGGTTTGGTAAATAGGCACGTTTACATGGTATATGTTCAAATTTTTGATCCTTAACTAAAATTAATCAACATAGTCCCACACGCCACTAAGGCAGAACAATTACGGCTTTACGGGATTTTTCTTTTCGCTAAACATATAAAATTAACGTTAAATTATAATTTAATTAATATTACTATAGGTGCTTTGTTAAAGGTTTAACTAATTTAGTATATTTCGTTTCTTTAAAAAAATCATATTATATCATCAAGTTCAACGATGATGAAATTTGTTAAATTATTATTATTTTTCATTATTTTAATATCTAATCATTGAATAAATTTAAAGGTTTGTCTCCAAATGGTTTTATCGTCCTTCAAGATTGCATTGAAATTACAAACAATACTGCATTTCGTATAGTACATCATACATAGGTGTAGTAGTAGTGTATACCTATATGCAATTCAGTATTGATAGTATTATTCCTTTAGTATTTAATACAATAAATTGCAATCATTATAGTTTTATAATAGATCTCTCACAAGTACACAAATATTTTAAATCGTACCTATATATAGTTATTATGAAATTTTAATCGAAATAAACATATCATTCTAATAAATGTATTAAATTATATCAAAATGAATAATTGTTTTAATGTATATAATAAAGAGATGCAATCGTTTTATTAACATTACACACGCATGCACAGAAATAAAATTAAAAAATATGTGGTTTACATAAATATATACACACGTTGAGAATAAAACTTAAATAAACTTGACATAAATTTAAAAATAATAGGAAAATACTATATTTTTCAATTTTAATGTCACCTGCCCCAATTGTCCGCATTATATTAACTATCAAACTATAAAAGTCCGAAAAAGAATGCTTATATTTAATTCAAACAGAAAAATTCGCTACTCGTGTGTAGAACTTAAAAGCTCCCCATCTATTCAATTGTGAATATGTGTACATAAATGTTTTTTGTAATAATAATAATAATAATAATAATTTGTATAAAATATAAACGCCAAACCAATAATGATTATGTAAAAATAAATTTTGCTTTCTTTCTTGTAAAATTCCGCATCTATCGGACCTTAATAAAAACGGTATGTTAAAACGCTTGTTAACTAATATACATAACGCTCAACTTTTTATAGCCACTAACTAAAACTAATGATGAGCCACGTGTTAAATTTTCAAGCATTTCTGCTCAACCAAAAATATTTTTCCACATAAAATCAAATAAAAACTAAAAAAATAGGAATATTTCAAATGCATATATATTTGATAGCTCAAAAATCGATAAAATGTCATTGAAATTAGAACCAGCTAATAAAATCAAAACATTGGAAACTGTTGCTGCGTTCATTTTCCCGTTTTTTCCAATTATTAAGAAAACTTCAAGAAAAATCAAACGTGACCTTCCCGATACAAGATACTAGATATAATTTGGTTTTAGAAAAATGCTATAACTGAAAATAGAAACCAAGCTATATTATGACGCGTAAGATACACAGAGAAAACTCATGTTAGTAAATGCTGATGTAGACTCTTACATTATATAATATTATTCATAGTGTAGTATACAGTATTTTATCATTGACAGTTTCATGAAACTGGTTTTTAAGCTAAAAATAAGATTATGTTAAACGATGTGAAATATCGAGTTAAATATTGTGTTCTTCAAAAATTCAATATCAAGTTGTACAACGAAACCTTAATATTCCATTAAATGATAAATACTTGTTTAGAGATTAAGGATGAATTCAGACCTTGAACTACAATACGGTTTGAATATTAACCCTATTGTCCTACCAAAAAAAATTCCAACAAATCTACACCTATGTAATACCCGATACCAAACCAAGTGTAGAATTTTAGACTCAACTAGTACCTATTCGCTTATAATAAGTAACCGCTAAAATATATTTTGATAAAACGAATTCATTTACTTATTTATTATACACGTGCAGTATTAGCAAATTTTTAAGTCGTAAATTTAGCATATTAATTATATTAGTACATGATTATGATTCATATTAGTCATAATGGAATATTGGCATATTATTACTAACAAATCGGTATTTATTTATTTATTTAGTACGTATTCGTGAGATAAATTAGCTGTATTCCACTAACGAATTATTCCTTCGGCGAGTATACAATGAATTCTCGATAATTTAATAATTTTCGTTATTATTTGTTTATTATGTGTGTTAACACCAATCAATAGACGAATTGTTATAATACAGTTAATTGTAATATGTAAAGAAGACTGTTTTTTTACGTTACGAATTATGATATTTCGTGGAAAAAGTTAATACTTTTATTTGAATACAATCGCTAATACCTAATAAAAGTAATAAATAATACAGTGTTCTATACAATTGTACAGAAACAGAAAACAGAAAACAGTTTTCTATAAATGCATTGTTTCGGATCTATTCGTTCTACAAATTCATTGTATAATATTATACTAAATGATAAACTCGTACGTATCCCATAGGTACATACTGTATATAAAAGTAAATAGATTTTAAACTGACCAAGACGTCGTTTTCTAAACATAAATTTTGAATTTTTTGACTAGTTTGTAATCGTCATAATATTTAAATTTTAAATCGACGACACTATTCGAGGACACTGATCGTTTTAAGAACTGATCAATTTGCATACGGTGTAAATATTCAATAATAATTATTTATTGTAGTAAAACGATAAAATAACCAAAATAAAAATTATTTTAACTAGTTGACATTTGCAATTTATATAATATACTCGTATATACTTAAATGAACCATTATTTATACGATGTGCTTTTATAGTTAAACATAAATGAATCAATAAACGGCAAGTCATGTCCTTCTTTCGTAACTCTCATGAAACAAACTTTGTCTATTCCAATAATAGCATACATATCTCTCCTGCTGTTACTTTTGTTTGTGATCTTGGTTTTCGTTTCATTCCCAATTTTTATTTTTTGCCCTCGAATGCATATTGAATAAATAACTTGCTTTTGGTTAAATTTTAAGAATTTCACGTGAATTCAAGTCCTTTTCGGCAATAATCGATATCTACTATTTCCGTTTGCAATTTAAACTATATGGAATATAGGTTTGTTCTCTAAAAACCCTCCCACTTCCGCGGAACTTATAAAATTAACCCCTAAATTAACATTTAATTTAACTCATTTTTTATTTTTATGGAAACTGTTACAAGATTTTTGAAAACCTACAATGGGTATGTAGAATAAAAATAGTTGAGAAACACTGTTCTATAGAGTGGTGCAATTTCATGACGCTAAAAACCGTAGTTCAAATCCTACGTCTACGTCTAGGGTTCACTTCTAAAATAATATTTAAATATGTAAGGTTTGGTCAAAATACATATCTCTTATAGTGACAAAGTGGTTAGAACGCATGGGGTTCCGAGTAGCTGGTCCGAGTTCAAATCCCGCAAAAGCTCAAAACATTTGTACAATTTTTAACCCAGTTTTAAAGGGAAGCTAGTGTTACATTAATGTACAAAATATCACTGTTACGGTATTATGTTGACACCGTGGCCAAATAATTTTTATCACAATACGGAAACAATATTATATTTTCAAAATATTTTCATGATGTTAAATAATTATTTATTTTGTTACAACTATCAGCATGATAATGTCAGTGTTCAAATAGCATTTTGATAACGAAATATTGCTGTTTAGGAACATCTCTGAGTAGATCAAACGATATAATATGATTAAGCCTGTTGAGTTTTCGAATGCGTACAATATTATCATTTTTATTGAACACATCGCTGAAATTCGGGAGACGCCCACATATTGTACACTTGTTCGTCGGCTAATCGTCAACGGAAGAAAAAATAAATAAAATAAAATAACGAATATCAAACCGGCGTTACGATACGTAACACAATCACGAAACCATTGCCACGTTTGTTAAACCGACGTTTAAAGCGGTGGTTCTCAACCTTCCGGAATCCCACCGCGTAACGTCGCCGAGGATTTCGACGATGCTTTCGTTACGCGCTGTATGTATAAAGGTACCTTTGAAAAATTTGTTCGGATCCGTTATACGGTTACAGACGTTACACGGTGTACGGCGAAACGTTTCAACGGAATCACGAGCCTCGTCGGATGTAGTGGCGACCCTACGGTCGAGAAACACCGGTGTAAACGGGTTTAAAAGATCGCCGGCAACAACGTGCACCGTAACCGTACACCACGCCGGGAAATCGGGATGACATAATGACACGGGTATCGTATAATACCGGCCAGTGATGACAATAATATTTTCCGTGTTATTATCTTCCGTTCCGATTTCGTCGGCGCACGCTCGTGTCAAACACACGGTACGTTTGGTACGTAATAAATAATAGTACAAGTAATAATATACCAAACAGTCGTAGGTACGGATCGCATTGTTCACGGAACACAATGTCGCCAGGTGAAAGCATAATAATATCATTATGATAACGCGCGTGTCCCACGCAAACGAACGCGGCGGTAATAATGCGTTTCCGAACGGGACAGACCGGCCGGCCGTGCGCGAAAAGCCGCGTGAAAAATTCGAGAAAAAAATCATGTTCGTTTTGCACGGTCGTATCTGCGAGGATCGGTGGACCCACCGTGGTGGGGACGGCAGCTTGTACAATATACAACGGTACGAAACGGGGTGGCGGATACGATTTACACCAACAATATCTGCCCGCGTCGAATTAAGTCGTATACGCCGCCGTTTCGTTGCGCCGATCGTACCGGCACGCACATAAACAAAATTCAACTATGTATTAAACGATCAGAGCTCATTGTTTCGCGGAGTCACGAAGGCGAGCGACTTTCTGCGGAACCACGCGCCGAAATCGTCGGCCAAAACTATACTATATAAAATGTAATATTATACAAGAGTGAAAAGAGTTATTAGATATTACGTGAATTAATGATGTTGTATACCTGATGTGCACGGGCCGCTCGCGAAATCCGCAAAACTTTTATCGTCCGGACCACTACGGCAATATATTCAGTGTTATAGGTAACGTATAATATTTCAGACACCCATACGCGTAACAACATACGACGGGTAGGTTAGGTATGTACAGGTAACGCTCGCGGGAACAGATAATACGTTCGGGCGGCAATATCGTTCGGATCCAGGGACTCGGGCGGCGGATTATCACTACACGTCGTAAAATATTTCGTCGTTTTCGCCGTCGCGGACGCACGTTTGATTTTTCCGGCCGCGTGTCGCGCGTCTCGCCCTGATGACCGCCGGCCAGTGCGGTTGAATGTGTACTGCGCACGCACACTCGGCACTCTGTCCAGCAGCCCTGCCGGCGACGAGATGGTGCCAACCGCCGACGCCGGTGGTGCTTGCAGCGCGGAGCAGACCTTGAACCGACCGGTTCAGTTGCGACGGCGGCCACCGAACAGCATCGTATAATGTTATTATTATACAATGGTTAGTCAACCGCTGCGCCGCCGTCGCGTTCACTCGTTCAGCTGCTGCTGCTGCTGCTGCTGCGTGATGGTCGTCGACCGAACCCGTTCTTTTGGTCGTCCAGCACGCGCATAACGATGCACCGTATTGTCATGACGGTGGAGGGGGTCGTGCGGACTATACCAACTGCAGTGCTCCGACGGACTACACGGGCCTACTTCAACGGCCTTCTCCCCCCGGTAATAGGAACGTAACGATAATAATAATAGTATAATTCGCCTAATTCACTCTAAACCTCGCACCGACTCGGCGTCGGATTGAATAGGGATAGTGCTTATAGAGTAATGTAGCGTAACGAACACACGGACTCCCACAGAAAAAATGCACCAGAACTTTGTTCGAAAATCGTCGTGCGAATTCAAAGTTGTCAACTTCGTACAAATTGCATATCTATCGGAGTGGAAAATTTCAAAAATTCTAAATGGGCGCAGTCGGGACAATATGCCATGCGCGTGTATTAAAAAAGGGGGAGCGAATACGTAAAATCTGATAATTAACTATTGTATTGTCGTCGAAAATGTGAGCGCCTGAGAAATTCCAATTTGATTGAGCCATGGGAAGTGGGTCAATAATCCATCATTAGTTTTAAAAATCAAAACCTTCACGAGTAAGTTCATATAAAACGCGGTGAAAAACGCTATCACGTAAGAGATCAAATACTCATAACATCTTCAGTTGTAAATATCCCTATTTGGGGCGCTGTATTGGACGTAAATAAGACGTAGACATACGCAAAAATTACGACGTATATTTTTGGCATAGAACTGGTATAAATACAATTATTTTACACCCATATTTTTCGTATAAAATTGTTCTAAATACAAATAATTTTTTAAAAGCGATTGATTGTATTGAATTTTAAATTTCGTATTAAAACAGAAATTTCAAATTATCCATAACATTGTGAAAGAGGACAATGTGTTTGGGCCCTTATTAAACAATTTTTTTCAGAAATTTAGATGTTAATGGTATTTTATTAGATTCACAATTTCGTATTATGTACAATAATTTCATCGTTTATCGCAATGTTTTGATTCTCAACATAAATTTATTGATATTTACCTATACAAATATTGTAGAAATCCATTTTAACGAACGCTAACTAAACGTCTAAACAGCTCTCTTTCTATCAACACTGGCATAATTCAGGGATATTTTACTTTTAATGAACATTTACCATTATGTTTATTAGACGTAAATAACAGGTATATCCCTTCACAGGCAAGGCTATAAATCTCATTGGAACAGACAAGTGTTGTCACGGGTGACCGGTTATTCCCTTGCATAATATTGATAAAAAGCTTATTTCTATATTAATTGTTTTATGTATAAGAAATAAACCAACTTGCTTTTAAATTTATATTTATCTTTAATTATCATAATAGTATACCTTATATTATATATAAGTGACAAAAAAAAAAAAATAATAATAATAATACTTATTATTAATAGTACATAATAATTTTTTCTTATGGTAATTGACATTTTATTTTACATGTCGAACATAATATGTTAAGCCTATAATGGATCGATGTCTCAAAGAGTCAATCTTTCCAACCAGATGGAAGCACACCAGGCTAGTGCTTCTCCATAAGGGCCCTGGCAAGCTGGTGGACGATGCATCCAGCTTTCGACCCTTGTGCATGCTCGACACCAAGGGAGAGGATCATCCTTCAAAGGCTCAATGACCATCTCTATCCGGCGCGCGGAGCGCAACATCATCATGAACGCGTAGTCCAACAGGTGGAACCGCACGACCAAGACGGCTTTGACTCTCAGGGTACTCCCGGACCTGAGGAGATGGGTCTAGAAACGTCCCAAGGAACTCACAGGCCTTAACAGGTCACGGGTGTTTCAGGCACTACCTCTGCCGGATGGAACGAGCCCCAGACGCGAAGTGCCTATACTACCGACATCCGGAAGACACCGTCGAGCTCTTCGGATGCGTTTACTTGGAACAGTCTTTCTACCGTATGGTAGAGAACATACTGAGCCGCAAGAAGCCAGACGAGAGGATAAGGGAGGCTGACCAAGGGCTGACAGCAAGGGCTGACCAGCTGCCATAGAAGCAGTTGCCTCGTCAGTTCTGGACCACCGGCTCAAGGTCATGTACAGGCTAGGTTAAGTTAGCATAATGTCAAGAGGAGACGCGGTCCTTTACTTTATTTATTCAATATTCGCTTTTCTAAACTGGCAAATTTCATACTATTTTCCATAATTAATTGGCTTTAACAATATTGTATAAATCCATTTTAATGAACGCCAACTTAACCGTCTCGCTTTTTTTCAAAATTGGCATAATTCCGGGATATACAACGTTTAATGAACATATACCATTACATTTATTGGATGTATATATTACGTATATTTACTAAATAATAATCACGTATATTTTTCGTATAAAAATGGTCTAAAAACGTATATTATGTACATATATTATTGGTATACAACTGATATAAATACAAATAATTGATTAATAATGATTTAGTGAATTGAATTGGAAATTTTATATTAAAACAGAAATTTCATATTTATCATAACATTGCAAAAGGTTTTTTGCATTTACGAGTATACGTGTTATTTACGTCAAATAAACGTAAAGTAAATATTCATTAAACGTTGAATATCCCTGAATTATGCCGATGTTGATAGAAAAACAGGCGTTGAGATAGCGTTTATTAAAATGAATACATACAATATTGTTGTGGGCAAATATCAATTAATGTATGTTGAGAATCAATATTTTGTGATAAACGATGAAATTATTGTATAGAATACTAAATTATGAATCTAATAAAATAGTATTGACATCCAAACTACAGATAGAAATTGTTTAATTGCTTAAATATAATATTGTACCCTTTCGCAAAGTTATGGTTAATATGAAATTTCAGTTTTGAGAGGTCTGCAAAAAGTATATTAATTAAGGAGTAAAATTTAGGCAATTTCTATTCATGTCGATGGCTGCCGGAATCTTTGTGTTAGTAGTAGATGATTATTATTAGTGAGCTTCTATACGTGTACTGCCACATCGACTCCACCACCTTCCCCGTCAATCTAAACAGGTTTACTGTTTTTTTTTTTTTTGCACAAAGTAGATTAAAATTTACTGCCGCCTTTCCTGCCGTAGATCTGTCGACACGTGCCTCATGGTTATCGCGCAAATTTATTTATAGAGAGATTATAATATAATATTATTATAGTTATCCGCTCATCCCTCAAACGAGACGAGGACCTATGTATTGCTAAAATGGAAATTCAATTGATACATTTTTACGAAAATTATTTACTAACTGAAATAGTGCAATTCAAAATAATAACATTATAAAATGTACCAACAAATTTTAACAAAAATTATTTTACCTGTTTTCACTCATTATTATTTATTTATATTTTTAGTAGGTTCGACTATTTCGTTTTTTTTAAATTTGGAACGTACCTAGCACGGAACCTACTGGTTTTATGATGACGTGTGTACCTATATTTTTTTTATTTTCTGTGTCTGTGAAAAACCTTTCTACCAGAAAAACTTGCTCCGAAGTATAAATTATAGCACATTTTTGAAAGGTAATTTTCTTTCATTGGTGCATTGGGGAGGTCATTTTTGATTTTCAAAGGGGTTTTACGAACTAATTGAGAAAAACTCAAAGACCGAAAGAAAACTATAGGTAAAACAGAAAATATTTACGACGCGTCGCGGCGTTACCGTTTTCATTGTTTTTATTATGTTAACACGATGTTTTCTACCACAAAAATCGCTCTAATCTAAAAATAACCAGAGATCGATTTTTTTTCTTATAAAATTTCACCACTAACAGAGTAAAAGTCGGTTTTTGATATCAAAGTATTTCTCATAATAATTGGGAAAAACCAAAAAAGACAAAATATACGATTTTTTTTCAAATTATCTGCGGCACGATTTTATTATTTAAAATTTGTACGGCTTATATTTTCTACCATAAATATTGCTTCACTAAATATATGATAAGACAGCTTTTTTATTGCATTTTTAATCTTGTTTATAAGTACAATTTTAGGTTTATTTTTTTTTATTTAATCTATATTTTTATAAATAATTGAGTATAATCAAAAAAAAAAAAACGTAGATATAACGGAAAAATTTACGAAAATTTGAATTTTTAATGTAATTCAGTTTAAAATATTCGTAAAAACGTAAAATGTAAAATGATAGAAAACTTATATTTACCAGACATGATAAAACTTTCAAAAATGTTGAGCAATTTTCGAGCTATTTATAGATATTTTAATTTTGCTAATTTTTTAGGAAAATTTTCTTTGGCGAGTAATCTGTAGATAAATTGTTAGACTAAACAAAAATACTTGAACATTTTGATAGGAGGTTCATTGCAAGTCGTACTTGAAAATCAAAAAAAAAAATTAGTTTAATGTAGATAATTACTATTTCTTTTTTCTACTATAAGAGTTAAAATCAAATTTTGACGAAAATTGTAAATATTACGGTCTTTCAAAACATGTATAACCGAACTTCGCTCCACTCCTTACTCATGAAAAATTTAAAAAAAAAAAACCTATCACTTCTCATTTTTCTATTAAAGTAATATTTCTAGTTGAACATATTAAAATAATTAAACAAAGACGCTCCGTTTCCGTAAATATTAATCAATTTTTTTTGGTTTCTCCCAATAATTTTGAAAACTACATTGGATATCGAAAAACGACTTACTCCGTCAGTAATATTAATAGAAACAAAATCGATTTCTTGTTATTTTTCGATTAAAGTAATATATCTGGTAGAAAACTTTAGTATAACAAAAGGAAAACAGTAACACCACGACGCTCCGTAAATATTTGCCGTTTTTACCTATAATTATCTAAGTGACCCTGCTCCCCCCCCCCCCAATGCACTTATTAGAGAAAATTATCTTTTAGAAAAGTAGCTATGTCTATATGTCAGTGTGAGTTTGACGGTAGAAATGTTGTTCACAGACGGAAAAAAAAAATTAGAACCCTCGCTACGCTCCTAATCTAAAACAGTTCGCGTAATCATAATGCAGAAAAGTGGAAATCCGGAAATGAACGTTGTATTCTATTTGTCTTGTTACTTCAGTATAAGTATTAATAGATTGGTAGAACGGCACGATGCGCGGTAACAGTAAAGTACGTAACGCGGCGCGGGTTGCAGGACTATCTACGCGCGCGCACGCACAGGTCAATAGAACCAGCAAGACGGAAAAATTACAAGCGTGATTTTTTTTGTTGCTCAACGCCCAGTTTACGGGAAAAACTCTCACGCCTCGTAGATTTATCCGATTTCAATAATTTTTTTTTTTTTCGTGTTAGAAAGACGACGATTTTTCACAGGGCGCGTCGGACTTCGATTTTTGATTGCATTGCTAAACACAAAAATATTACACAATTTATAATCTTGTGAAAATTTGTAAAATTCAAACTCTTATTGTAGGATTTATTAATACAATTTTTAAAATTCAAGTCCAATGCAGCCCGTAAGGAGTCTTCCTCTTTCTAACAAAAAAATAAATTACCGAAATCTGATCACTGTATACGAGGCATGATAGTTTTACGTATAACGCATGTTTTTGAGCAAAATTAAGGTCGCTTGCAGGCCCGTCGGTCATTTTCTAAGGAGTAATAGTTAGGCAATTTATGTGGCAGGTATAATCGGGGCGTGTCAGTGTGAGAAGTAATTGAACATTAGTGTGAGTGCGGTTCAAAACGTGTACCACCACCCCATGGATAATGTGTTATCTATGCACCACCTACCACATCGCCATAGCACGTAATCAATGGTACTGGGTACCGTCGCGTATCGCATTGTTATCGCAGTTATTTTCGGGTTTATCTAAATTGATGAAAATAGGTTTGTTCCAGCCCATTGAACTGAAAGATACAAAACTATACCGATAACTGGAACGCTCAACGCCCATAAGACTAATGTAAATAAAACCGAGCGGGCGTGTTAGAAAGATATAGTGAATACTTTAGGTATTTCTATATCTGTCTTTACATATATTACACCGTATCGTATTCATTTTTCAATGCTTACCGACAGTCAATTTCAGCTCTTTTAAGAATTGTTTGTTTTAAAAATTATAGTAATTTCTTTCATCGTTTAATTATTTCGGTACAATTACAAAAACAGCGGTTAATTTCTGTCGTGCCTTTAATTGCACTAGTGCAAGGGACGTAAAACACGGAATTAATAATTCACAAATTAGTATACATGTTAATTGTGATGAATTATTTCGTAATTGTATTTATTGTACTATTTATTTACGTTAAAGGTACCTATATAAATATTTTTACTTTTTATTTGTATAGTCTAAGGTTTCCACTCAATGATAATGAAAGGCCAAAAAAATGGATACATGCTGTTAAACGAACAAATTTTAAACCTAGTAGTAATTCTTTTTAATGCACTCCACATTTTACTAACAGTGAATATGACAAAGCAGTTGTAGATATTTCAAACCATTGTATTCCTTTCTGTTTCTGTATATTACATTTTTAAAATTAATAAATAAGTAAATAATTAAATATATTTTAAGTTGTTTTTTATTTTTTTTTATTTTGTTTTAGATTCCGAGCGTAGCGAGAGTTTCTGAAAACTCAAGTTTTCTATATTGTAGAGAAATCATTTTTTTTTTTTTTTTTTTGATTTTAGTCTCCATTTTTAAATAAAAGTACTGAAATGAGAAAAAACGTAGGAAAACGTACCATTACACTATTTCATTATTTTATAAAAACACGGACGTTTTCTACTAGAAAAAAAGCGTGACAGAATTTTGTTTGTTAATATTGTTTAGTCTTGTATTGATTTTGAGTCAAATTTTATTTCCGAAGAGAATGTTACAATGGAAAAAAAATTGAGTAAAAAATGTAAAACAGTATCAGCTTTTAGAAAAAAAAAAAAACAAGGTGGAATCCGATCTGAATCCATTACATGCCAATGGCAAAAGACGAAGTTGAAAAAATATAATTTAAGTTTTACCAGCTGGTTTATTTGTAGATAGAGAATACAATTTTTTGGCTGGTTCACCTGATGGATTATGGTATTAGGAGATAATGATACAGTAGAAATTAAATGTCCCCATGGTATTAAAGACATGACGCCGAAAGGAGTATTGGCTAAAAAGATTCCTTTCGAGTGATCAAGACAGAAACATAAAATTAAAAAGAAACGAAAACTATTACTATCAAGTCCAAGGTCAACTGAGAGTAGCCAATAAACAATATTGTTATTTTTTAGTATGTACCCCAAAAGGTATATATAATTATTTATTTTGCAATTTATGTATAAATTATAAATATCTTATACAATAACTTATATCCAGTAAAGATACTGGAATATATCTATATAAAAATCGCTATTATTAAATTTTATTAAATAATAATAATTAGCTTTTCAGATAATTTTGTTGAAAAAATTGAACTAAGTTCCAGAAAAATAAAATGGAAACCCAAATTATTGATTTTTATAATAATTTCTTGTTAGAAGAAATAGTGGGCCTCAAGTGGGCTAACAACAGTTTATCTACTTACTACCATTTACTAATAACCATTAAATATGTTTACCTATTTTTTACCTATCATAACTACCTATTATTATAATTGCATATTATCAATGACATTTATTAAGTTTGTATTATTCGTAAACAAAATTTCAAGTTCCTTGACCCAGCGGTTTGGGGTGTGCGTTGATATGTCAGTAAGTTAGTTTTTCTTTTTCTATTATACAACATATTAGGTACCTACTTATTTTGCATTTATATAGTTTTAATCAATACATTTTATAATTCAAAATATATGTAAATATAAAATTAAAAATACAAAACAGAAGCGGTTTCGAGAAGAAAATGGGAATAAGTCACGAAATATTTACACGGTCGCAGTCAAAATAGTTGATAAAAACTAAAAATATGCGATCGAATTAACATTATTATAACAATAAAATTATGATTGTTATTATTATTGCCGCTACTAATAGCACTCAGTGAAGTAACCAGGTATTCTATTATTAAAATCCTTATCTAAATTTGGGTTTGAGCGACCGTCGTACGACGACAACGCGGTGCAGGGTTTTATAAACATGCGCACGCACAAGTAAATAAAGGAATATTTAGTAGACTGTTTCCACGGACGAAAACGACTTCGCGGGAATAGTGATAACTCGTTTTTAAGTAAGTATTTGAATAAACTTTTCTTTTTTTTATATTGATAAACAACAACATTGTAAAGGTCTCCGCATTGATCTCCAATTTTTTAATTACGATTTAAAATAATGGAAAAAAAATTTGCAAAAAGAAAACTTAAAATTGACTTTTTTTAAAGAGTCATCATAAATATTGAGAATAAAATATTTAATAACCGAGTTCTATGTGGCTTGTAGAATGTTTTCCTCTATTAATTAAAAAAAGAAATATAATTTGGTTGATTCTACTGAACAGTATCACTAATTCTGTCGAGTGCATTTCTGTGGGCAAAACGACATTGGCACAGGTCGCCTCAGGAAATTAATCCAAAAATATTGTAATCATTTCGGTTTTATACACTATTGTTAAATAAATAATAATTATAAAATTAGAATATATTTAATAAATTAAAATGTAGTGCGCAGTAAAAAACTGCAAAAGTGGTAGTAAATCTAGATTATCCAGCAGTAATAATAATAATATTCCATTTTATAGATTCCCAAGAGACCCTAAGTTTATTAAATTGTGGGTTAATGCATGTGGAAAAAATAAAAATAATGTAAGTGTTAAAAACGGTAAGTGGCTAGAAAAAAATTGTTTAATGCAGTTGTTGTACACCTATTTCTACCATAATTAGCTAGAGTTTTTTTCAATGTATTTTGAAGACGAAGCATTCATTCAAAAGTCATTAGTCGAAACAACATTTAATTACTCACCAAGACATAAAAGGAAACTAAGACAGAATGTGCTTCTTACTATTAATGTTTAGAGTGTTATAAATGAGCATGTAAAGGTATAATGAAAACTGAAACAAGAATAGAAGAAGTTCAGCAGGATTTTTGTGGTGGAGTAGATACTGATGTTTTTTTGTTTTCAAGATAGTGGGTAAGTATTCACTATTATTTTTTATCTATGGCTTAATAAAATTATAGGTATGTATAATTATATACATAAACTTGATATCGTTCAATAACTCAAATTAATTAAATACCTTCATATTAAATTAGTTTTATTATCATTTCAGTGTTGATATATTCAATACCTATTTACTAAATAGCTAATTTCAGCAACAATTTAGTGATGTTGAAGCTGTTTACTTACAAGACAGTAAATTGGTAAATTGATAAACAGGTAAATTGTTATAATCTAGGAATAATATATATCAGACTGGTTTAAAAACTATTTCGGTAGTAAAGAAAATTCTGAATCACTAGGAATATGTTTAACACATAAAGATTCTGATCTTAACAATCTTAGCAATTTATTATGTTTCTTTATATTTAATTATTTTAATTTAGAAATATTTTTGGTGTTGAAAATAATAAATTAACAAAAGCCTGGCCAAAAAATGTAAAGTATACTATACCTATTATTTATTTAATTATAGTGTAAAGCTTTTTTACTTAACCAATGGGCATTTATGTTTTGTTAAAGAAAAAAATTGTATTTATGTTGACAAAAATATACAGAGTAAAATATACATAATATAAATATATATATTTATATATACACTATACACGACCAGCAACGATATTGTTTACAGGAAATTATGATCATAATTACATTTCTTTAATTTGTAAATATTTGACATTATGCTTTTGAAATATTTTATTATTTAACATAAAATAAAATTATAATAAATAAAATATATTATAGACCTTTTATAGCTTAATCAATAATTGTATATGCTTTTTGTGTAATGATTTTAAATATTTAATTTGTAGCATGATTTATTTGTCATAATTATAACTATAAACCATGCAACAAATTAAATTATATAGGTTACAGCATTTGTTAGAAAACTAAAAAATTATAACTCAGAAATTAAAAAAAGAAGTTAAAAATTTGAAAAATATTATTTCTATACAAGAAAATAAATTATTTATTGCAGATGAGAACACCAGAGAATTTATTTGAAACAAAATTTAGAGAAAAGCTTTCAGAAATGTTTACTCCAACACAAATTGACCAAATTCTACATAAAACAAATAAAGTATATAAATGGTCAAATGAAGATATTGCTGCAGCTATATCTTTAAGAAGCATGTCTTCTATAGCCTATTGTTACTTATGAGAAAAAAGACCCTTTGCCAGGTAAATATAATAATTATTTTCTAAATTTAAAATTTATATTTTTATTGATAGTTGAGGTATTTCAACATTAAGAAGTGCTTATAAATTTTCTATTGAAAAAAAAATATTAACTGATATTTAAACACAGCAATGATAAACCTTTGCTTTCAAAAAAACGATTCTGAGTGCAGTTCAGTTGATAGTGATGCTTTGTCAATAATATATGTCATTGTATAGTAAAATAATTGAATAGGCTATACATAATAACTTCAATAATATTTAATTAATGTTTTCCTACATTTTTCCTTGTTTTTTCGGTTTTTCAAATTTGATGACAAAGCTTCTGAGAAAATAGAAAAATAAACTCTTTTAAGTACCACCCTATTGGAATTTCTTTTTAGAAACATTGATTTCACAAAAAGTTGGAGCAAATTTGCTGGTGGAAAATTTGTGGTAATATATAAAGGACATAAATATTTTTACTAATACCTACATTTCTTATATTTTTTTTTTTTTTTGGTTTTCTCAAATTGATGAGAAAACTCCCGAGAAGATCAAAAAATGTTCTCTATAAAGTACCTCTAAAATTTCCTTTTAGAAACTTTAATATCATTAAAAATTGGATCAAAATTGTTAGTTGTGCACAGGAAAAAAAATAGTAATATTTCGTGTATTTTCTCTTTTTTTTCGGTTTTCCAAATTTCATTAGAAAACTCGAGAAAATCGAAAAATTACAAGTTTAAAAGGCACTAGGATATTTTGCCAAAACAATGTCGCCGCGACCTTATCGCCGACGGACCGTTTCGTCGATGGGCCAATTCGCCGCCAATAGTTTCGATGCTGGTTTCGCCGATTACCTTTTCGCTGACGGACTTATTTGTTTAGCCCATTCGGACCTGGAATTAATTTTTTTCGTTTATCAATTTTTAATAACAGATAACTTCATAAGACAAAATCATTTATTTTTAAACTAAGCTTTTACCAAGTTATAAGTATGTCAGTGTAGAGGACATCAGACGTTTACCGAGTCAAAATAATATTAGTTTTGATTTTTGGGAAGAATTTATATATTCATACTTGTCTTGTTGATTACTCTGTTATCGTGGAGGGAAAAAATATCAGATATTTAAAACCACATTTTCAATTTTAAATTATACATTTATTGTCAAAAACAATCATAAATGTTATATCAATATTTTTCAAAAGTGTTTTATGGTATAAAACTCAAACTTAATAAGAGTTATGTTGTTAATTTTATGATTTTTATATACTACATAATCTATGGATGCACAATATGCCCTTTTTTAAGATAAAACTATTTTAAATGGTGATAAATAGCATTTAAAAGAAATGAACACATTTTTAAAAAAAGAGATGATAATGGGAACGGGTGTAGCCACCGTTGTATATGGGGGAAGTTGGGATTTTGGGAAAGCATGACACATAAAGTTATTTAGTTATTTAATTTAAATGTGTACGCAACGATAAACCACTGTTAACGAAAAACGATTCGCGGTGAAATTCGGTAAGACAAATTTTGAAATGCTGTCATTTGATCTTAAAACACCTATTGAAAAAATATAAAAGCATTCAACTGAAATTTCCTTTTTCGACCACTAAGTACAACTAAAATTATTATTGTGTTAAACTTTCAAGCATTATTGTTAAGTCAACCAAACCGTTTTATCGTTCGTTTTAATAAGTCTTTTAGTTGATAAAAAAAAAAAAGATCTTTGTAAAACCATAAGCTTCTTCACTTCGCTCAGAATCTAAAACCAAGGAAAAATGATCAAATATAAGGGATGTAGGTATTAGTTAAAATATAATACGGCCTTCTTTTTTTCTATGCACAACTCTTTTACCAGCAGTTTTACGCCAACCTATAATGATAACAATGTTTCTAAAAGAAATGTTCAATAGGAAGGTTGAGACTTCCCGGTTCGGTCGGCCTTGTTTGAGGACCGACCCGAGTGTCCAGCTGACTGCCCGCCTAGTGGGAAGGTCGCCAACCTAGGAGCGAGGTCCGAAGACCGGAGCCCTAGGATTTTGTGAGGAGGGCAAGAAAAGAAAAGAGGTAGTTTGAATCAGTAACCACGTGGTTTTCTTGGGGGGGGGGAAAGTATATAATTATTTATTAAATTTATCAATCAAAAGTAAAATTTAAGTTCATAGAACAGAAAAGCCCGGGGCATAAAAACTGTTAATCAGGAAAGAATGGATAATAGGTACGACTTATAACATTGATAGATGTATATATAGGCTTATAAACTAATATTTACAGACAATTTATATTTTAAACATATGTGTACATTGTTTGGGGCGTCAACCAGTCGTAAGTGTTGTCCGGACGTAGATAGTGGCGTCACGGGGAATGTGCAGGCCGGGACTTATGTATCGGTGAGGATAAATTCACATTCACATTCACGTGTGTGTGTGTGTTGATCGATATGGATATTGACAGAGACGGACCCCCACGTGGAACGTTCGTGGGCACCGTATGTATTGGGGAGACCCCGGCAGGACTGAGCGGTTGCCAGGTCGCACAGATTACCACCGGGAAGGGTAGCGGAAACGCTTTTTGTTCCATTTTGACTGGTCCGTAGTTTCGGTGGTCCGTTACGGGTGAACCTTCGGGGTACGTCCGGATATAGAAATCTCGAAATGGGGAAAATCGATCTACATATATATTCCTTTTTTTCATACACACAAACACGTGGTTGCGAAAACTAGCACTTAAAGGTAAGAGAAAAAATAACAAAGAAAACAAAATACGGGAGGGTATCGGCCTATCGCACTTAGGATGTGGAACGCGGGGATTAGCATAATGAGACGGACACACACATCTAGCTGATTGATTCCTATAAGTATATCAGAAAGATTTAACATAAAAATAAAACATTTATATAAACATATTCATATGGAGAAACTTTAAATAAATTACCTTAAAAACTAATTAACTAACTAACGGCGTATCGGCCAATTACTAAATCAAGTACATATTACCATCGTTCTCCCGAAGATGTCCGCCCAGCGGACCAGATCGGTACTCACTTCATTATTTCGTTCGAGACACCATCCATGATTCGTGCCAAGGTACACGACCTTTTCTTGGCGGCAAAAATTGGTGAATCCGTGTAATACACGGGAGTATTTTATTAAGAGAACTGTATCTAGAGACCGTCCGGTGACAGGTATCCCGAGACGGGGTCTAGACGCGAAGAAGGAGAAGAACGAACAGAATAAGAACAACTGGGTGGCGGAGCGCGGAGACGTTCGTGGCACGTCGCCGCGGGCCGACGTTTTCGGCGATATGGGGAAACGTGATATGATTGGCCGTTAACCCGTAGTCAGAAATATAATATTATTGCGAATTACAACAGATTGCGATCGCATAAACCTTTGTGCGGGGGGGGGGGAATTATTGTTCATGATGACATAACATATCTGTCAACGCGGGTATAATCTATTACCGGTCGACCATATCGATGTTAGGTATGCTTGTCCTTTGATAACGGGAAATGGTCGTTTTTGGACGTTACAAGGTTTTTTAGAGGAAATTTTTCTATTTTCTCATCTTAATATACGAAATTTATTACGATTTTTTTATGCCCTGTGCACAACTTTTCAATAGGCAATGTTGGTCATAATAAAACATGGGAAAACTGGGAAAATTGGTATAACATTAAACAAATATTATTCAAGAAAATAAATAAAGCCAATTTAATTTACTAATTATTTTACTATAAAATGGCATACATACTGTTGACAAAGGATCACTATCAACTTTGCTTACAGGTATACATTAAATTATCTAAAACAGTGGCTGCACCCATCCCCATTATCCTATAGCGTATTTTTGTTTATTCGTGGGTTTCCTTGATGGCATGTATGACAATTTGGTTGTCACAACTCACACACAAGAAAACTTTTATTATTATTATTGTATTATCTAGCAATAGCAAGGCGTTGCCGGGTTAACTAGTATTAAATACGATTATGAAATAATACATTCCTTGTTTCAATCAGAATTGTAAAACTTGGAAAATAAAAATAAGCCAACAAATTTTGTGAACAGAATTGGCCAACCAATCAAAGTTGATGAATTTATTTTTACTGTTTTCATATGTAACTTAACAAATTTAAACTACTTACAGACATTTCGGCGTTTCTAAAGCATCGAATATACAACTATTAGCGAGTCACATTAAATAGGAACACATTCAATAAAATTATAATCATTTCTTACCGTAAAAAATGGTCCTTATCTAAAATAAGTAATTTTTCACAAATAATTCTCTATCAAGTTCTTTAAATAACTGTTAGTTTACACCTACTTAATTTCGTATTGAAGTAATATTGATTTGAAGACAAATTGAAAAAAAAAAAGTAATTTATTTGGAATAGCATGAAGCTCTAAAATATTCTGAAAAGTCAATTGGATTCGGTTCATCATGTTTTATATAAACAAATTGAAACAGATTAAGAGTAGTGTAAAAATCTCGAGACAATAGATCATAATACCTATATCTTTTTTGTTCAAATTCGCACGTAACTTCCTAATTTATCCTCAATCGTAGAACTATTGTTTTTTTTTTTTTTTTTATGCTTTTAAAATTACAAATCATGAATGGCCAAACCGTGAACAATTGCAATTCGTTTCGGTCAAAGAAAAAAAAATACGTGGCCAGTACAAGCTTATAGCTTTCCTTATTTCAGATACGCTTAAAACTCTAGTGAAATTGTAAATACATCACTAAACCGTATAAATTGATAATATTATTATTCACACACTCTCTTCTGATTTTCAAAACTTCAATCAATTCATAAATAGACCAATAAAAATGTTTATAGTTGTAAATAGCTTATAATATTAAATTCTATTTTATTCAACGATTTAAATCTTTTTACTTTTTCTAGACTAAAAAATAAATAATCACAACTCAATTTTCATAGGTATTTTTACATGTTTATTTTTTAGCAAAATCAAATAAGTAGATACCTTATAAAAAAAAAATAATAATAATGATAATAGATTCATAAAAAAGCAAATAATATTATAAATCCAACACAAATACTTAATAATACAAAAAAATTAATAGTTAACAAAATTAGTCTTAAGTGTAAATCATATAAAATGTATAAAAAAAATAGGGCACTTACCATATTCCTAACCTGTTTACCGTTAAAAAAATCATAATAATATAGACGTATACAAAATAATAAAACAAATTTTTTACGTTGGTAGTTTGTAAATAATATAAATCAAGGAAAATGCCCATTATTAACACAATAATACAATAATAATCATTGTAAATAGTCAGATCGATTTAAATCAGTCAGATGAAGTACATATTTAAATATTATATAATATTTATAACATAAAATTACTGTCATGGAAAAATAATATTGTTTTTTATTTATATTTTATATACCAGGATAAAACTATAGATATATTAAATGAGGACCCGTAGTAGTTAACCAGTCGATATGTATTATTCAAATCCTAAAGTGTATTTCTGTGAGCATATTCATAAAAACATTCCTACCCTTATAATATTCTATTGTACAATGCTTTATCATTTGCTCGTCTAAAGTTGCAATTTGTTCAATAATTTTATTCTGACATATACAATGGTTGATAGTTTACTGACAAATAGTTTTGTCAATTATATAAAAATACAAATCTAATATATAACAATGCATACATATAAAAAAAAAAAAAAAAAAAAAAAAAAAAAAAAAAAAAAAAAAAAAAATATGTAAATGTGAAAATAAATACAACAATTATTTGGAAGACACCAGTTGTACATACAATTTTAGAAACAAGAATATTATTAAAAATCAGTAGCTAAAAGTTTTCATAATCACATATGTATAAGGCACTTTGGAAGCTCACAGTTGAGGTATACCCGTAAAAATAATAATAAAACATTGATACAAAAAGAAAAAAAAAACAATATTTTATCACATAGAGTTAAACAATTGATGAGCTTTGAAATTCGTAATTACATAATATTAATTGATCACTTAAGTACTAAAAACATAAAAAATAATAATGAATACTAAAAAACTTAAATCTAAATTACATTTAACAACTTTTATCATTTAATTTTATATATATTTTAGGAACAAGTGTAGCGGTCAATCCTTAAATACTGCATACCTACATAATAATAATATTACATAAAATAATACGCACACTGTCCTACAATTACATAAAAATAAAAAAAAGGATTCCTGAACATAAAATACACGTGAATAACATATTACTTACAAACAGTGATGAAAAAATATTTGGGTCATATTATGAGGATAATATTATTCATGTATAATTCCAATGTCTAGGGAACAATAATGAGTCAAAATATATGTAAATGTCTTCAAGACATTATTCACAATGAATAAAAATTAAAAATTGTAAAAATAATCAACTCGGATTAATATTGAGCCTTAAAACTATTTGTTCTAACGAGTTAGGAAAATAATTGGTCATTTTTCAAATTGGAAGCTAATACTGAACCCTGATCGATGAAGTTTCCATGAAATCACAACAATGAGCAAATATGAAAAATTGTTTAAAAATACTTATAATAAAAAAAAAATTAAAAGTAGAAAAAGTTAGAGAGCCTCAACTACTCAAACTTTGACATTGGATGTTGTGACGCATCTAGGAACTTACTCTAACGCAGTGTGATACTTGCGTATATGTACTCTAAGATTACCACTTTGTTTAGCGCGATATTCACAATGAGGACAACGATGAACTGGCTCTTTTCCTCCACATTCAAACACTTCATGACGTTTCAGTGTACTTTTCCATCGGTATCTTTTACCACAATGCTGGCAACTGAATGGATTAGCTTGAGTTGTACGCACATACTTGGAGTTTTGTTCAAAGTTTTTCCACCATAAAGAACCTAAAATAAATGTTAGTAAGTAAATATGAATTATCAAAAACAAAAGACTAAAGTCAATTGTGTTATAAATAACCTTGATCTTGCATGTTTGGTGATATATTCATACCTGCATATTCAGTAAGTTCCATACCTAAAAAACAAATAGATAATAGTTTTAAAATTAGAACATTGCTATTAATAGTTTACTTCTTTAAAATAAAAACGTCCGTGTTTACCTTATTACCAAATTATTGATTAAATTTAAGATTTAATAAAAAAGATCCATATTAAATATTCTGGTGCTTCTAAATTTAATAATGAAAAATACTAATTTACCTTCTTCAGGGCGAAAATTATTCATAATTATTTGAGATGATGTTAAATGAGATGCAGTTCTACTCGTCGTACAAACATCATTTTGGACATTATTATCACTCTCGCTGGCTTCTTCTTCAGTATCTGTTTTCTCAAGTTTTATTTCATTTATTGAACCACTAGAAGGCCAATACTTATTACTATCTTCTTTTTCATCAATTACTACACCATTCGCATCAGGTTTATCTTCATCGGGTTGAATATTTGCAGATTCCACTTCGGGTTTAGGAATTATTGGAGGAGATGGTATAGTTGCTTTACCTTCGCCAGCTAAACTAGGAGCCGTAGGATTTGGTGTATTATTAACATCTAAATTATTAGCATTAGTACGACTCGGATTAACTGGTGACACAACAAGACTATTGAAATTTTTCACTGGTTGTACTAATTTACGTCGTTTTGTATTTGGTATAGTAGATACAGAATGTGCTGGTGGTAATGGTGGGGGTGGAATATTATAAGATGGTTCGAAAGCACCATCAGTCATTTTGGGTGTATTTGACTTTTTTGGTAAGCCAGGTGAAATGTTTCTAGTAGAATTTTTACGAGCATCTAGTCTTCGATCTGATCGACCACTACTTTCTGTCAGTCCTTTAATCTGTAACGATTCGGCTGCTTTCAGAAATGACCCAAGTTGTTCTTGGGTAATATTCACTTCACCACGATACATATAGTCCATCATAGACCGCAGTTCCTGGTACGTTACATCTTTTAGTATGAGCACCGGATATTTATCAAAATGTTGATTTAACAGCATCTAAAAGTAAAAAGATAAAACTAATAAATATTAACATACCTTACACATTTTTATTTAAGATTATGAAAAATTGTTTTAACCATAGAAAACATGTTTGATATATGCATAATTAAATTTGGTGTAATCAAAAATTATATAAAGTCCATTGATATTTTTTATATTTACAGTGTACATATACAAAAATATATATATTTTTTTTTTTTGAAAATTGTATAAGATGCCACACCCACATCTACTGTCTTGGTCCAACTACCGAGCACTATGCAAAAAAAGGCAGACTAAGTACAACTAGCTTAATTTTGATTTTAGAGAAGAATATTTTGGAGGGGAACTCATTGGATTTTTGTATTATTCTAAATATACAGCTTGATATAAAAAGCACAAAATCTTCTTTCTTTATTTTTTTTTTAGTTTTTTAAACCACTAACTTTTTTAATTACTGGTTCATAATTTTAAAAAAAAAACATGAGATTTCCTTCAAATTATTGTTCTCTATAAATTTCATAACAGGTGTTTTTACTCTAAAATCAAAATTAGTTTTACTTGGTCTGCCTTTTATTGCATGTTGCTTCGATAGTTGGACTGGCTCTTAAATCACAGCAAACACTTGGTAAAAATAACAATGAAGCAATTTACCTTTTTGATATTTCAATTTTTTTTATTTTTGAAATAATGCTCCTAACTTGTTTACTTTTATCTACAGATTTATAAGATTATTCCTATATTTCTTTTTATATGTATTGTTTATTTCATTAGATGAATCTGTTATTTGAGACTTCCATTGACTATTAATTTAATTTTATGATTTCATAAGATATTTTATTATTTGAATATTATAATACTCTCGTTAAATTAAATACATTTGTAATTAAAATTAAATTATTATGTTTGTCAGACAAATAACACTGAATATAAAAAAAATGCATGATAGTGTGTACTGTTAAGTACATAATGTGGCATTTGGGAAAAATATACAAATATGGCTCACACTAATATTAATTTGAAATCAACAATCAACCTCCAAATAGTTGTGAATAATAAACTCGATAATAAACCACTCAATAATTAGCATACAATTTAACCAAATTTATATACTAAATAATTTTTTCAAAAATAAACCGATTTTCTAGTTAATATTATATTTTTACTCAAAGAAAAATGATTAACTTAAGTTATCATACAAGTAAAATATATATTTACATTAATAAAATATCTATCTAATGTTAATAAAAGAAAAACTTAGCAAATAATTTTAATTCAATAAACTTCCTTTTGTTTCTCAAAATAGCATATTAAACAAAAACTATGCTAAAAACTAATTATACTAACTATTTATTTCATTCAGTATTCTGATAAAAAATTATATTAAACTAATTACTTAAAAATTACAATTAAATACATAGATATAATTCCCAAGTAAGTTGTATGGCATTTATTTTTACTTAAGTTTAATTCAGTAGGTAGACTATTATTAAATAATAATTCACAGTTTGCTAGTGGTATCTAATAAAAGAGGTCAAGTTGACAAAGTGTATCAGACAGCTGTCTGAATAATGTCATACACACTCAATAGTCTACCGGAACAAGAAAAAAAAGTATGAGCTAATTTCTCCTCACACATACACACTAAACAATATATTATATCCTACACATTTATTACCTATTGTGTGACATATTATTCTCTATTTTTAACATATAAAAATTCCTTGTAAAAATACATTTTTATATGAAAAAGTTAAAATAAAATGGATTTGTTGAATGATAGTAGGTATTTTATAATCAACATGGCAGATAAAATATAATTTAGAGTAAATATAAAATAATTAAAATACTTATTCAATTGAACCAACAAAATATACAAGATCTTCCTCAGAATATTCTTATATAAAAAAAAATAAAAATCTAGGCCACTTTTTTATAATGTGCCTTCTATTATAATTGACAGTACACTCAAAGTTGGATGTACCAAATCAGTGAATGGAAAATAGAAAGGCAATAATAAGATGAGGCTAAACATTATTATATAATAGTTTCCAACTAGATTTTCACGGCTTCAATTTATTTTAAATCAGTCTATAGACTAAATAAATTCAAGGAATATTTTAATATAAATTAAGTCATGACTTGTCACAAAAATCAACATTTGACATATTTTCTAAAACAAATAGGTACACAAACTTGTTATACATTGTGTTTCTAATGTACTTAAATTATTTGGTTGGTTTTTCTATAGTTTAGCAAATAAAGTATTGATTTTTATTTATTTATTATTAGATATAAGACTACTTTTTATCATACACATTTTAGTATATTCAATTAACTAACTATAATATTTTATAATTACAAACTGAATAGGTATATTTGTTAAATATAAACATTTGTTTAATTAAAATATGATTAGGGAGGTATTTTAACTAAAATTCTAAAATAAAACTGTACAAAATAATTGAATTAATATGCATTACCTACATAATTACAACATATTAAAATTCTCTACAGAGGAAAATATAAGTTTTAACTGAGATAAAAACCTTAAATTCTAATTAAATAGATTAAAAACAATATTTAGGTACTTTTTAATTTAATATTTAAAATTGTTAAGACTTAAACTTAACTTCTGGAATGCCATTATCAATGTTTATACTAAATATATTATACTAACAAATACCTAAAAGTTTTTTTAAATCAAAAATAATTTTTATAAAATCATAAAAAGAATATTTGTCAATGTAGTTATAATGTAAAAAATGTTTATTTATAAGTATTTATTTAATAATAAAAAAACAATGAGATTTTTCCAGTAACAATTTTCTTATTAAACATCATTATTGTGATGTCTGATGACATATCAAGTAAAATTATATTATAAAATAAACTTAAGGTACAGTATCAAAACTAATAACAACTATGGCCTTAGCACTTGTGTATAATAATTGATCTAATAATCATTTTGACAAATGTTAATTTGTTATACAATGTCTGATCAATAATTATCATGAATCTCAATAAGCAAAAAAATTAAAACTTAACCAAAATGATCACTTGAGTACAAATGTACTTGTATGTAACTATACTTGTTTATTAATAATTTTTTTTTTTTTAATAATAATGATACTTTTACATAATTTGACAACAAAATAATTATTGAAAAATATACCTTATTAGGTACCTATACCATAGACTATTATTGTAATGTATATTGATCTGAGTACTATGAATTATTGATTCATTGGTATTTAAAATGTATATTGAATACAATTTAATTAGTGGATATTTTTATTTTATAGTACCTACTCAATATTTTTACTTCTTAATACTTTTTTCACACTTTACATTTCAACTATATTGTTATGATAGAAATGAATAGTGCAGAACTTATCTAAGAAATTGATGCTGTTATAATGTTATAATTAAGCTATTATGTATTTAACTAATTAAAGGAGTTATTATCAGAAATAATATGATAAACAATTTTATGTTAACCATTATCTAATATAATTATAGAAAATGTTTGTGTATTTTCTGTGGAAACTAGAATAAAATTTTATGTTTTTTTATGAAGACAAAATCTCCTCAAAGTAAAACATTAATTTAATTTATTTTCAAGTTGAAACTTTCATAACTTATATTACCTAAATATAAATTATTATTAAGGATGTAAAGATATGATAAAATGTTCCAGTTAGGGTAAAAGACAAATAATCGTATAAAACTGTTAATAATGATAATGTAAAAGTCTGAGTGTTGAAAATTGAATAAAAATTATGAAATAAAAATACAAATGCTAGAAACTAGAATATTCAAATAGATGTGTGGTGAGACTATGATTGGATAGAATTAGGAATGAATATATTAAAAAAAAAAAAAATCTAGTGTAGCTGATATAGCATGAAGTTTTATATGATATAGCCGTATGGACATGTTAAGAGAAATTACAGGGGAGGGAAGTGGTAGAGAAGATAGGGGAGTTAAGTAGAAGGTAAGAAAACAGGTAGGCCAAAGAAAAAGTAACCAGATACTAGAAATACTTAGGGAAGATATGAGAGCTTATGGTACTTCCATCTACTAATAAAATAATAATAATGATGATAACAAATTGTAGAGGTAGGGATAAAAGTAGCTACCCCCACACTTTTGAAAAAAAGGCATGTGAAATGAAGCAAGTTACAAATATTTTGAATTGAGACAACAGCCATAAATGAGTAGGTACTAAATAATATTCAAGCACAGATCTGACCTGAGAATAATATACTTAGAAATATTGTAAGTTGAATTTAATAATAATATTTTGATCATTAGTGAACATATTGAGTGATGACACAACAAACTAATATTTATAATTGTATTGTAATGTTTAAGTAAATGTATCAATTTAAAAAAAAATTATTTTCATAAAACAACATTTTTTTTTTAAACATTTTTGATTTTGCTTGTAGCCTATTTATTGATAATGTAATAGTCTAAACATATTTTATTTTCCATTTAAATGTTCACTAGAAAAAAATAAATATAAATATCATCAAAATTAATTCCAACTGAATATTTATTTAATCATATACCTAAGTATATGATCTAATTTTTATTTGAAATCAACAATTTTATTTAACAATAATCTATGACGTCATTTTATTTAATAAAAAATAATGAAACCAAACATTATATTCATTCCTTTGGTAAATCAGATTCATATAATTCATATAGTTAATAACTTTAAATATTAATATAGGTACCTAACTTATGTTAAATTTAAGTAATATGGATACTTAATATTTTAACAAGTAATTTACTATAACATTCAGCAGACTTTAAAGAATATTATAATTTGTAGTTAGGTATAAGTTATTTTAATATATAACAGTAATATAATACGCAGTTAGATATGTATGCATATCAATTAATGTGGATAAAATAAAGACTATACAAATCAGAATTTCACGCCCACATTGAAAAAAAATCAACAGTCAACAAATTTTAGAATGAATATGCATTATAGAAGTAAATTTATCTCTTTGTTATATAAGAAAGTAACTTTACAAATTCAATGTTTTATTTCTCTGGGTGAATAGAAAATAACAAGGAAATTAATATATGATAATATTATTTGTACAATAAGTTATACAAATTTAGTTTTCATAAATTAAATACATAAGATTAGATATACAATTCAAATACAGAAATTACCTATTTAAACATTTTATCTTATAAAGGCTTTCCTTTATCTGTTCTATTCAAGATTTTATTATTGTTGAAATAATATTATAATAATATACATTAATTAAATAGTATACGAGTATATAATTCATTGTTTTCATAATATATTTTTTATTATAGGCCACATATCTACTTCTACTTTAAGAAAATTAATTTTTAACTTTGATTTAAATAGTATTTGATTCGTGATTTAACCAAATAGATTAACAGTCATAGAAACAACAAAAACTGATACATGTAATAATTCACTAGGCATAACATTTCTATTAAAATGTATACAAAATATCACGTAAAATTTTAAAGCAATGTTTTACCTATTATATTTAAAAATGTTAAGTATCTATGATTATAGATTTCAAAGCAAAGTTGTTAATATAACTCAGATAGGTACCAAGTAAATAATAATTTTACAAGTACCTACATGGTTTTCATGTATTTGACCTTAGAAATAAAAACTTAGAACACAAGTTTTACTTCAATTTATTTCAATTAAACAACATTCAACTAATCTGATATCACATTTTATCTATACAGATCTCATTAGTCAAAATGTTGGACTAGAATATATTAGAACATATTTGTAATTATTTTTTTAAAGTTTCAATACATGTTGTCAAGTTAAAATTTTTTATAAAAATAAATGTAATTACTGGTTAATGATTGTGAATAAATTTTAGCCTAATCTGTGACAGTAAAAACTTGCCAACATTTCAAAAACCATGTATTAACAGTGGAAACTAGTGAAAATTAAATTTGGGGTGAAGTTCAAAAAAATAATATAAGATTTAGATTATTATAACTAAGGTGAAGATTATAATGCAAGTTGCATTTTTTTCTGAATTTCTTAAAGCATTTCTTGGCAAGCACAAAATTTGTTTCAAATATATCAAATAGTTCAAATATAAACATTTTTAGAGTATATTTTGACATTTTAAGTGCATTTTCAAGTTTTTCTTCTTTTTACAAACTTTGTAGTATTATTAGAAAATTGGTCAAAATGTATTTTGATATTATATATTTACCATATTGTACCAGATAAAATACAATGTCAGCTGTAATAAAAAACACTAACTATTTATTTAGTTGAAATGTTGTCATTTGCACTAATTCCACTGTTATGTTTAATAAAAATTTGTTTTCAGTTTAAAATAATTTTTAGAGCATTTTAAACCTTTTTTTTTTCATATTTGAGTACATAAAATTGGATTATTTTTAATGCATTTTTTTTGTTTCTTTGAATATTCAAATTCACGCCACAATTATAACCAATTATTTGTTTTAAACAACAAGTAGGTATTGACCAATATTAACTGAAAAAATGTTTAATTCTTATTAAAAAAAGATTTATAGGTACACACTTTAAATTGATACCTAGCTGCTACAAATTATTATTTTCACACAAATAATTATTAAGTATGAGGTATGATATGAATAATTACTCCCATAATAAGGTACCGTAATTAATGTAATAAATAATAATTATAAAGGTATCTACCTAATAATATTATTTATATGACAAAATTTAACTAAAAAAAAAATACAGTGGGAGGGGTAAAATATATTTAAAATTACAAGATTTATATACTTCAATCATATTCACTACATAATATAATATGCTTAACCAATAAATATTAAAGATAAAATAGAGATTATCTCGAAGATTTCATTGGGAACAACAGATTTGATTTTTATTAAACAATATTTCATCCGTTCATTACAAATTAAAACCAAATTTATCGAGAAATTTATGCAATATCCTCATCAAATATAAATTAACTTAATACTTACCCATTAAATGAAACTGATTTTGATGGGTAGATATGTATTACAAAAATTAACTTAACATGATCAACATAACCTACCTACCTAGTGATATTTTGAAAACAAGTTTGACATGTGCCTTAACCAGACTTTATTATATAACTATCTATATCTTAATTCAGAAGATTTGGGCTTTCTATATCAAGTACCATCGCATAAATAAATCAATAGATTTCTAAAATATATTCAAACATGAAAAAAAAAATATATATCCATATGTTATTCAAACAATACAAAAACATTTTAATATTTATTTTATACCCATACTACCTAGTACATTTTAAATCAAAAATATACATAAATAATTTTATTCCCCAATGTATAATTCAGATGAGAACCTTACATCATATTATAATAACATTTAATTTAATAATAATAATAATAATTTTAACTAGATATATTACAGGGTGACCTAATTTATAGACACTCAAATTAAAACTAAACTAAATAAGTATACAGTTAAAGAAATTGTAGTAAGTACCATATTATAGTAAAATAATGTGCTACATTTAATTTTAACCTAGATAACCTTTTGAAGACAATATTCAATTGAAAATATTTCACTTTTAATATTAATTAATAACTATTCAATGATATATGATGAGTATACCATGCTTTTATATATTTTCTCACAAACTCACATGAAAAAACTATTGAAATATCAGACTCTATGTTATATGCATACATATAAATATACATAGAATCAATTTTATATGTAATCTAATTAAATAATTAAGGTAATAATGTTTATAGCCCATAGTAAGTATCTTTGATTTAAATAATAAAGACAGTTAAACAGATAAACATAAGTGACCCAAGTATACATTTAATATTTATGCACAAATTTATACCCAACATAGTAGTAAATACAAATCAATATCAAACAGTCAATAGGTTATCAGAATGATTGAATGAAAAACAGCGTTAACTGAGAACCAAACAAGATCACTAAATTAGACGATAAGAAAAATATGAATCGCTCTTCATCTTCATCCGGTGATAAAACGTAAATATACTATTTTTCATAGTGTTCATCACACCATTGATAAATATTTAGGTTAGTGTGATTGAAAACATCAAAGTTACAAGATTGATAATATTTGGTAATCATGTGAATCTAGTACCTATCATAAGATTATAGTGAAGCCTTTGTCACGAATTCAACGATTATTACATACCTATACTTAACACTAAAGAGCATCAACCAAAGCACGTTGTCGAAAATCATCCTACTATATTAATTTAAAAATACGAAAAGTTCGCACACAAAAATCACACACGATAACAAAGGAGTTTGGAATTCAAGAGGGAAAACATATCGGGACATGCGCTGTACGTTTTTGTTATATTCAACAGGTGTCTCGAGTGGCTAAATAAACGAATATTTACGGCGGCAAACGAACATATGGAACTTCGCAAAACAAGATAACGTGGTCGCCGGAAAACTTACACTCGTGGTGACGGGACTCGTACACATCGGCACGCGGTGAATATTATACTGGCGGTATACAAGGAGAAAATGTTATCTTTAATTTTAATAAAATATTGTGGTGCCTTACCGCGAAATAAGGGCTGCAGGCGGACAACACGACTTTGTGCGCGTTCATGCATTGTCCCTCGGCGGCCAGGGCGCAATCCACCAGAGAACCGCTCTCCAGGAGGCTGTCGAACACCGAAATCAACGTGTTCTGATGGTTGTTCCACCGCAAGCAGAACTGTTGTTGCTGCTGCTGCTGGTGATCCATGGTGATCTCGTGTTATTATGGCCGATCCGAAAACCGACAGACTTACAAACTAAATACAACAATACCGCCGCCAGTACTAAATAAACTGATGTACTACTACTAGTGCTACTATACTGCTGAGTAGTGTAGGCCACACTGGTGCCGCTGATGCGGTTCACTTTTTCACTCACAAAACGCGGCGACGAGAAGACGACCTGTTGTGCGCGTTCGCGTGTGCACACCGTACACATACACACACACACACACACACGCTCACTCACACACACACGCACGCACGCGCTCGAGCCGAACGGCAATACACGCAGAAAACACGCGCGCCCGCACACGGACCAGATCACGTAAAAAAAAAAAAACAACAAAAATATACGACGTCCGGAAATTGTACGCGAAAAATAAAAAAAAAAATTTGAACGATATAATATTTGATATAGGTAGGTACGTACGTACGTTTGGAAATAATAACAATTAACAACACTCCAATAATAATATCATAATAATAATGTGTAATAATTAATACAATAATAATAATAATAATAATAATAATAATAATGTTACAATTTAATATAACATCATAGTAATTGTGTATGATGATGATAATAATACGGTCGTTAGTTTCGAGCCGGAGTATGTTTGAAAACACTAGACTACTACTAAAATCGTAGTAGCGACGACAAACGCATCAGCTATACGACAGTCGTGCAATCCCGTACTCCCGTTTTCAACGGTGGCGGCGGCGAAAGCAGCGCTGTGGGACAAAGAGAAATTTTCACACTGAAACGCGGCGTAACGAAATTCAAACATACCATCGCATCGCCACTCCGGTGTGGTGTTCGGTCGTCGCGCTTTACCAAAATATTGTCGGTGCGTGTGCGCGCCGCGCTGCGCGGACCGGGTGGACGACGCGGAGGGCGGGGCGATTCGTGGAATGGCGGCGCGGGGTTGGTGGGGCGGGAGGCGACGGGACGAGAGAGAAACACACGAAAAATAAAAGAGAAAAAAAAACAAAACTGAGACGATAACGAATTATAGACAATAAAGTTTTTTTTTCGGCAGTGCCAACTTTGAAAGTTTGCACGGTAATTTCGGACGGCCGAACGTGACGCGGCAGCGGCGGGCGGTACGTACACCACGGTTTCCCACCCCGGTCGTCGTAAAGAAGTAAAACAACTTTTTTTTTTTATACAATATTATCCCAAATTACATGTTACGATATCCATTATACATACATACATATGCGTTGTTGACTAATATATACATATATATATATTATAAATAAACATATATATTCGGGAAATATAATATACGCATTATATACCTACGTATATAATATTATGCGGTGTGTATACGTTATAAACTACAAACGCGGACTGTATAATCGTATAAATGTTTAAAGTTACGATAATAATAATATATTACATTTTGTAATATTATTATTATGTACACAAAAGCAGACGCACAATATAATAATTATATTTTACTATCAGCGTGTATTATAGTGTATACAACTGTAATGCGCGAGCGAGCCACAAGTATTAGAGTGGGAGGGCGGGCGCGGGGCGCTCGTAAATGAGTTTTTATTAATGAACGATCGTGACGGCGGCGGCCCGCGTTAATTAGTGCGCGACAAGCCGTAGTCGGTAGTGGGGGGGGGACGGAGGCGACGATGGGATCGTACGCGTTTATACAATAACAATAATAGTATCGGAATTATTTCTCTTATCCGGTCGACGTCGTCCCGCACCTCGGCTCCGTCGCCGGCGCCCCGCGAGGAAACTCAGGAAACGGGCCGTGCCGAGCAGTGCGTGCGTTCGCTGCGGCCCCGAGGGAACGGCGGCGTTCGGCAAACCGGTCACACTGCGCGAAACGTTTGGAAAGTTTTCGGCGGTAGTTTGTTTACGCCGCCGCCGTTGATCGTAGTTGTGCGGGCAAAAAAAAAAAAAAACCTAATCGACCCAAAGGACAAGAAAAAAATAAAATAAAAAATAATAATAAATTTTCGACGGCCGCCGTGTCTTCGCCGCGCGACTGGCGGTCCCGGTGGTGGGAGAGAATTCTATTTCACGGAATTACATTGTGATGATCCGTATCGGGTCCGTCCTCCGTTCTTTTATACGTTTTTATTATTATTTCGCTGAAACGCGCGCACAACACAACAATACGCTTGAAAAACGGTTATTATTATTATTATTATTATTATTATTATTATATATATTATGTTTCGTCGTCGTACGGACACACGCATTTATTGGAAAGCCGTACGGACTCGTATATTATTATACACATACATATCATACACAATATCGAATATAATATATTATATACGTGTATATGCGTGTAGTATAGATATTGATGTGTTATGTTAAATGGATAAATTATACAGAGTGAGCCAGAGTTTTTCAGTTCTCCGGCCACACGGGAAAACGGGAAAACGCCAATGTCCGTCCTGTACACGTGAAAATGTTTATACGTACATAATGTATAAACATATAATCATATATAACACGAAATGGGTAATAGTAGTTCTCTTTTGAAAATTGACTATAACACGCGCATTGTTGGCGTGTCGCGTTCGTTACTGTACAATATTATTATTGTATCTGTATACGTATGTATAATAATGTGTAGCAGAAAAAACGCGTAACGCGAGACCGGACTTTGCTGGTCGACGACGTGTTTTTCCGCCGAGAAAAGTCGTACGACGGAATAATATAATCACACAATACAATGCCACGATAATATACGGTGTGGATCGAAAGCGAGACAGAGTGCGAGGGAGCGATAGAGTGAATGTGTGTGTGAGAGAGAGAGAGTGAGAGGGGGGGGGGCGTGAAAGATCGGTGCCATTTTCGGTTGCGATCGGTTTACGTCATTTTTATTCGGTTTTTCTGCGGCCGCCACACGCATACCACGAATTCCGAGAAATGGGATACCGCGGCGACGACGCGATGCGTTCGCCTCGCCCCGGGACCCGAATCGCGTACAACACACGTGTTGCTGGTGGTGGAGAACGCATTTCGGCGTGTCGAGAGGAATACGTGCGCGCACGCGGTATCCCCTCGCGCGCCAAATCCCGCGGCCGAACAATACGGACGTGTCCGTATTTTTTTCGACCGCCCGGGCGGTACCGGCGTGTAAAATATATTGGGTATCCGACCCAAGGAAAACGGACGACCCGTCCGCAGACGTCGGTCGCTGCACAATACGATACAATAAAAATAATAATGTATAATAGCGCGGAGGAGAGATACCCCTCGGAGATACGGTGCGGCGAGCACATGTCGAGAGGCAGGCGCCACGGGGGCGGGGATGGGTCGGTTTGACCGTATATATAAATATATTGTATACGAATCCGTACACGGCTCGATGGAAAACCGTGATGAAAAAATAAAAAGAAAAAAAAATAAGAAAATAATAATCGTAATAATGATTTTCCCGGTCCAACACGGAGGAAGGAACGCGCGGTTTTCCGCTCGTAGGTACGGCGGCCGCGAGATTTTCCCGTAGAAACGACCGACCGCGCAAATTTCCCGTCGGCCGCTCGCCGTCTCGGATCGTTTACGAAACCTGCCGGCCGACGACGATCCGCGATTAGTCCGTACTGTCGTATCGGTACAAAATATCCAACCATTAGAGTTCGGATGTATTATGGCTAAACAAAACATTTTTAAAAATAAATCGTTCAACATAATGTAATAAAACAGCGAAAGTCCTTATTAAATGCACCGAAAATCGTAAAAAAAATAAAAAAAGTGCTCAGTTATTAAAATATAATATGAATAAAACGAAAAATCTCCGAAAATGCATTTTAAAAGTAAAAAAGAGCCAAAATAGCATTTAAAAAAAAAAAGAGCTGATACGGGGGACGGCTAACGTAAAACGCTCACGAAGACATGTATGGAAATGCAGTAAATTTTAAGATATTCGTCAAAATTTGATCTTTAACGCTATTGAAAAAAAAAACGAATGCATAAACTCAAATTTGTTTTTATTGTTATCACTGAATTCAATTTATAATATACCTTGAGTAGTTATGTTAAGTTTTCAAGCATTTCTCTAAGTCATATAATTTTAATAACAGATACCTACCAAATAAAAACAAGAAAATATCAAATACCTAGTTTTAGATTAAAAATAGCTAGAATGTTTTAACGACTTTAACACGTCTATAAAAGGCCAATTAATGTAACTTGTGAAAACTATTGGTCTGTACATTAATTTTTAACCAAATAACAACAAAGAACCCAATTCCGTATTTTTTACGTTTTTCCTTGGTTTTCCGTAATTGTTAGGAAAATTACACGGAAAACCAAACAACGACTTCCTTTCTCACAAACTCGTCAAAACATTCTTTCAGAAAATATGCTATTCTTGAAATTCGGACAAAGATTTCTAGTAGAAAATCATAATCTTAAACATTTTAAATAGGTAGTGAAATCATTGGGCCATAATTTGAAAAAAATTAAATTTTTCGTATTTTTTTGATTTTTCCAAATTATTATGAAAACTACTTTAGAAATCAAAAAATAACTTTCTCAGTCAATAACAAGTTATTAAATGGAACAAAATCGATATCTTATAAGGTTTTGATTGAAGCGATATTTATGGTAAAAAACATGGTTTTAAATCCAAAAAAGGGAGGAATATTCAAACTCTAGTTATGATATTTATTATATTTTATCATTACTTAATTTTCCTTTTATTATACTTATCTAATCTAACTTTTTGACGGTAGTTGGATATTCCCCCTCCCAAGATATTTTGATGACGGTAAAAGTGACAATAGTCTATAACGATAATAATAACAAAAGACGGACATACTTCGCACGAATCCCGGAAAAAAAATCTCCAAAGAAACTATACTGTCAAAATTATACGTATAAAAAAAAAATTGAATATACTTTAATCATCGATGGTTTGAGTGTATATTGTGCACACAGCTATCAAAAATAATTATAATAAAAAATAATTTAAAAAATGTATAACATAGTATTCATTCACTAGTTTCCTTGCAAATATTATTGGATACAACAGTCAAAAAATAACAAAAAAAAATGTAAAAAATTATATTATTAAATCAGTCAGTTCGCTTGAGTACAGTATCGGATACTGCTGTAAAAAAAAAAAAATATTTATAATTGTATTTCCACAATAATTTATCACTCTAAAAAATAATTAATACATATTATTATATGTAGCTTATGGCATTGAGATATTTGGCAACTAAAACTATAGTTAAGCGGGGTTCCTTGAAACGAGTAGAAAACACAGTTTTATTTAACAAATTATTTTTCTGGTATTATTGTTGTTTGGTTTGTAATCTATAGACTAAAAAACCTTATGGATGATAATGATCAGACGATAATTTATTCATATACATAAAATTGAAGTATGTCTGTAAACTATTTTAAATATAATTATTATTGACAATATAGTTGATTTTGGAGATTTATTTCCGGGAATTTTTTTTCGGATTATCACTTCACACGTAATTGGGCGATTGTTGTAGATGAGAAATTGGAAAGGTAGAGGGGAAATTTAATGTATATCAGTACGCAAAGATTAACCAATGCTAACGAAAAACTATTCTGAGCGGAGTTCGGTAATTAGTGTTGCTTTGGCAATAATATATATATATCGCATTACAATAAAATAATTACATACACGTTATATATTTTCTTTAATAATATTTGTTTAATATTGTATCTATTTTCCCGTTTTTCCTATGTCTTTTCTCGGTTTTCCCATTTAATAGGGAAACTCTTGGGAAAATAAAAAAATGACCTCCCTAAAGTACTAGCCCAGTCAGATTCCCTTTCAAAAAAAGTATCATTGTAAATCAGAGCAAAATTGGGGGTAGAAAAGTTTTCCACAGAAAAAAAAATAAACGTAAAATCAATTAATTCATAGCTTCACGCAAAATTTACAAATTATGTTTATAGCTGATTAAAATGATTAAATTTTTCAAACTTTTACACTAATATGTAGGAATAAAATATACACACCTACTTCCAGTTGTCTGATTTGTATTTCGAAAAATGATTTGACTTCGTATATTTCTTTTCTGTATTTTAAGGGAAAATATATCCATTCACACTTAATATGAGTTAATATTTTTTTTTAAAGAGATGATACTGCTGATGAATGCACCACTGTTTGTAAGTGGTTCCTTACTTCCCACAAAGTTAGAAAGGTAGGAAACATAAAGCTTTATTTTATTTTTATAAGCAACGATAAATAATTTCTAACAAAATACTGAGCGAAGTTAAGTACATGTTTTTAAAAGCCATAATATTTACGATGTTCGTTAATATTTAATCTCAAGACGTATATAATATAACAAAAATTATTTCCACACTAGACTTAACTTTTTTTTGCAAGTAAGTTAAACTTATAATAAACCTTGTATTAAATTTTCAAGCAAATTTTACAATTTTATTTCCCACACCTACCAAAGAAAAACTAAAAATAAAAAAAAACTAGAAAATGTAAAATGTTTATATAATAGCTAAAAAATGTATGTCTAGAAAAAGCAAGTATATTTATTTTGTGAAAATATCAACTCTCTATGATAATTTTAAACTGAATTACAAACCTAAATCGAAAATAACGAAAACACTAATGCCATAACATTTCCCATATTTTCTACGTTTATTCCCAGTTATTATGAAAACTGCTTAGAAAATCAAAAAATTTCCTCCCTAATGTACTTATTACAACCAAAATGTAATAAACTAGGACTTGATTTTTTTTTTTTTTAAATCGAAGCCGAAATCCTGATAGAAATGATGCTCATAGATACAAAAAAAAAAAAACAGCGTAGTACCTAAAACCAATATGTTATTCTTCGCCCCACTCAAAATCTAAAACTAGCAAATTTTTCCTTCAATGCATGGATAAGAAATTAAACAATTCAAATAAACATTCTCAAATTAAAATTGAGCGAGCGGGTATTGAGTCAATTTACTCCAGCTACGGTATAAAACGTCATATTTGTCCGAAAAACCGGTCGTACCATATTCCCTTCAAATAGATGTCAAGCGGTCGATTAATGGAAAAGTATTATCATTAAGGCGGCCATTAAAATCAGAAAAAAAAATAAAAAAAATTAGAGAAAATTTGAAAAATCGTTTCTGGCCATCATAAGGCTTCTAAAAAATATTTGTTATTTTCCAACTGTATCGCGCGTAATATAGCAACAAAGACATTCCGCACTTTTTGCAGGATTGCGATATCCGGTATTAGGACAAAGACCTCTTTAGGTCTCCTCTTCTCCTTCTTCTCATTCGCCTTCATCCTAACTATTACTATTATACTTTTTATAAAGAAGAGTATTTATTTACTATACTTCGATCAAATTATAGAACGATTTCAACTTGATAAACTTATATTTATTTCTCATTGTATCAACATTATTATCAGTGTTCGACAAAATAGAAATTGACATGATCACATTTGATATTATTTGAAAAAATTGTGATTCTTTACTATAACATTGTATTTAGGTTTTAATATAATATTATATAATAAAATACATAATTTTAACGTAGGTAAGAAATGGGAATGTGGAATATAGGGAGCACATGAGTTACGTCCCGAAAAATCCAGAACGCAATTCGTGTATTTAATCAGATGTTCTTAAACTAAAATAAATAGATAACAATTATAAATATAATAATGAGTCAATCAAAAATTGCTATATCAAATATAATGAAAAAAATAAGTAAATGTTAAATCACTTAATCAAAATCAATAGCCCGTAATTTTATAAAATAAATAAATAATAATGATATCAATCAAAATGCCAGTAAAAATAATAATAGTAATAAAAATGATACGAACTTGCTTATTGATATACTTACCAACCAGTAACAAACTAGTAACAAAATCGATCCATTATCGTCATTTATAATATTAGGCACCTAATATAATGTATCGAAACATAATATCAGGCCCCCTTATAATTATGCATCACGGAGAACCCCTGAAAACGAAATAAAAATCTACTACTTAACCAATATAGTGGGAAGCACTTCGTGTATACCTTTTTTATGGGATACAACTAAGGTTCACCGGAATATAGCGGGGAATTAAATGTATATCTGTACGTAATATTTATAATTTTCATTAAAATTTGATATTAGGATACGTTAAATTCAACTTTTTCTTGTTACTAAGTAATACTTATAATGAAACTCCTGTAAAATGTTCAAGCATTTCTGTTTGGTCTAACAATTTTATCCACAGAATACCTACCTATTGAGTAAAAATTACGTAAAAACTAGCAAAATTAAAGTGTCTATAAATAGCTCAAATGAGGCTTAAATGATTTTAAAATTGCATAACATTTAGGAAAGGCAGATATATAAGCTTTCTATCGAAACGTCAAGTCTCTACGAACATTTATTACCGAATTACAATAAAAAAACAAAACTGAAAATAATAAAAGCATTATTTTTGTAAATTTTCCTGTTATTTTTCCAATTATTATGAAAACCATTAGGAAAATCAAAAAATGAACTCTTTTAGATGGCAACTAGATTGAATTTTCTTTTAGGATAAATGCTACATTTGAAAATCGGAGCAAGATTGACACTTTGTACAAAGAATAAAAAAACAATTTAAAAAAAAACATCTTTGTAAAATCAATACATTCCTCGCTTAGCTCATAGTCAAACAATGAGTCAATAAAGTCGAAATCGTTTTAATTGTATTATGAAAATCAAATACAGATAAAAATAATTTAAAAAAAAAAAATGGCAGCTAATATTGTTAGAATATGAAATTATCGTGTTTTTTTTATTATTTTACTATGACAATGAATTATTATTATTTTTGTTGACAAATTGTGTAAAATATTAAATCGGAAAGGAGAAGGTGGGTGTCTTACATTATTTTTATATATTTAATAATTTCATAATATTATAGATTTTTCACATTTTAAATTCCGAGTGTTGCCAAGACGCTATTATAGCTTGACAAAAATGTCATTTTTTTCCTCGGAAAATGTTCAGATTTGTTTATGTCATACCTTAAAAGACTTTAATGTTTTGCCTATAGGTACTGTATTAAAAAATTATTAATAATATTTTCAAAATTGGGTTGTATGTTTTTTAACATCTTATCGGATAGACCAATAATGTTACGATTTTTTCATGCAGTACTTCAAAAGATGTAATTTTTTTCCGGTGGCACTGTATATTCCAAAAAAAAGACAAATTAACGTATAAAATTATTTTTTTTTTTTTAATTTTAAAAACAAATCATAACTCTAGAGATAGACGTGTGAGACTGAAATTAGTTTATGAATACAGTTCTATCTTAACCCAATAAAGGTTTTAAGGGAATTTCCCTTAGTAGAAAACCAACGAATGTCATAAAGTGAACAAAAATAACGTGGTATTTAATGAACAAATTATTATTATTATTATTATCTTGAAATCAATTAATTTATGTCTTATACTTGCATGCATAATTCTACGTGTAATGGGTATACTTTGTACTTTGTTACAATAAAAACCGTTTTTTAAATTTCTTTGGTTTCCCCCGACGCTTTTGCCCGATCAACCGTTAATTTTCCCACCAGCAAAGTTACTGAAGTTGAAAACAAGTTAAATGAATTTTTTGGTAAAAATAAAAAATATAAAAATACACATTATACAATCAATACTAATCAATATTTAAAAAATTATTCTATACGGCATCAGTGAACAATAGTGATAATACATTCATTCATCACTATAAGAGTGTGAAACGTTATTGCTATTATTATAGCAATAATTTTATTTGTTTGTAATAAAATCAATAAATTGGCTTTTTTCCCCTACATTCACTCCAAACGTACATAATATATTTATACCGAAATTTACGGCGGCAATGGCTCGGTAACGCGTGAATAGATACGGCTCCGCCGTGCGCACTTCTCGTTCGTAACGCACGCAACCACCCCGTGCGCGTCCCGTTTTCCCAACAGCCCGCCTACACCCAGCCGGCAGTGTGTCGACTTTTCGGACTGTAATAGAACATCGCGTTTGGCTTTATCGCCCCTCGTGGCCGTGTTGTCGTACACGTGTTCGGCGCGTATCCAATCGTACCGAATAAACAACAACAACAACAACAACAATAATAATAATAATGACAATTCGATAACATTATTTCCCCCTCCCGCCCGGATTCCTCGAGAGCCGGCCAACGGTCGTCGTTATCGGGAATACGCGTACCGGACGCACCGTAGGCTCGGATAATAATAATAATGTTATTATTATTTTATATCGCGCGGCCGGGCCCGGTCAACAATAATGCGTGTGTTAAACGACCGTCGTCTAATGCGTTTGGCAACACGTGATAGTAATAATCTCGGCGCACGCCGCCACGGCCACGTTGCGGTGCGCGCCCGAACGGCCGTTTCCAGACCCTCGGCAAGTGGCGTGCGTGCAACAATGTTCTTACCCTCCGTGCCCATTACTGCAGTACGATATTGTCGTGTTGGGCGGCCGGGTTTCGGCGTTTTCGGTACGGTTTTACGTAGTGCGTCACCGCCAAGCGCTGCGCACAATGGCGCGTCTTTTACGGGTACCTTCCTCGGAGCAGGTAAACAAATTTCGAGTACCTACCCGGCCGGCGAACGCGCGCTCACACACACACACACACAGAGAGAGAGAGTGAGCGAAAAACGGAAAAAAAAAAAAAAAAAAGGTTCTCCACGAAATATTCCGAAAACTGGTTTTCGAACGAGTGTGCGCGATATTTTTGTGCGCGCGTTCGGGTAGACGTATTATACATGCCCAATATATTACAATATAATACACGCTCATCGTGCGCCGTATTATATTATATCCACGCGTGGGGAAACGACGGGTATGTGTCGGTGAAAAGAACGCGACGGAAACCTCTCCGGGAGGAAAAAAAAAATATACGGGAAAAAAAAAAAAAAAAAAAAAATTTAAAACGCGCGCGCGAGATTACATTATTTTATTTCGACCAACTGTCCAGNCACGATAAGGTTATAGGCAAATTATAAATTCGTACTTTTTTTTTTTCTTATTACATTAGGTAGGCATTATTATTATTATTATTATTCCGTTCGATCGTAAAAACGTGTGTGTCGACTGTTGTCGTAATCGTACACGTCGTCGTCGCCGTCGTACGGTAGCCGGGATAAGAACGGACGGAGAAAAAAAAAAAATACGAAAAAAATAAACCTCGCCCCTCCGATCGAGAGTCCGACAACCGCGGAGCTCTCGCGGCGAATTACCGGCCGAATATCGCGTCTCGGATCGAAATCCTCCTCCGATCGTAGCAATAATAGTAACAACCCGCCCGCATGCCGACAATATCCTACCGATCGCGACGTCCCGACGTTTTTCATCACGACGCCGCGAAATCGGCGGAATTCAATGCGCGACGGCGAGACACACGCGATATGGTACCGCGAACGGGCGCCGTCCGAGATTGATAATTTGAAAAAAAAAATAATAATAATAAATACTATGCGTCGATATTAATCAACCTAACCTAACATACTCCGCATTGACGGTCGTCCCGCCCGATTGTTGTTACAGTATACCGAAAATCGACGTACGTCCCCGCGGACCAATCAAACCCGACCAAACTCTCGGGGACATCCATTGTACGGAGACAAGACTTCCAGATTATGTTTTTTTCTCCCGCACACATTAATTGCTCGTGAAAACGTTATGCTTGTTCGCGTTTCAAAATAATTCCCATACCCTCCCCCCCCCTACTGATTGTATCCTACGCGTATAACCGTTCGGTAATAATTAAGCGAAAAACGTGCGCGATTACGTATAATCAAAGAATTGATTATTAGTACAATTAATTCGAGTTTTTAAAATGCCATTAAAAATGTCATTACCTACCTAAAGTGTCTCCTCGGACTTCGAAATAGGGACCGATGATTTCACCTTGGATAAGAAGAGGGACTTCGTTCCACACATACTTAACTACTAACCGCTGTTATAAGTACAACGATATTCATACCCATTGCTCTTGGGTCCCGGTAATAGTCCGATAGGTATTTTGTAAAGGTTTCATTTCCACGTAAACAAATTTTGTTTCAAACGAATACGGTGTCGTGATGATTTTCAATGGGAATATGGTTATTCATAAATTGTCAACTTATTTTGTTCTATCTAATTTGGCAATGGGAATTTAAAAATCGGATCCACAAAAGTTTTTTCGTCATTTTCCATTAACTGTTTTTTGCTGGAAAACGTTAGGTTAGGTTTCAAGATAAAATTACTAACAATGTAAATAAGTACTAACAATTTTTGTAATTTTCAGCGCACGCGTGGGAGAATTAAAACCTTAATGCCTGGCCCGCACATTCCACTGAACGAGTGATATGTCGTCGATACATAATATTATAAAGATACCTACCAAACGGGAATCCCGGACGAAAAGTCCGGGGATGAAAAGTCCGTTACAAATACGATTGGACAAAAAGACAGGAATCAGTTTTTATTATCGGATAAAAAGTTCGAAAATACGAAATCTCTTATTGAATTTTCATTTATAATTTTTTAATATTTGTTATATAATGTATCCTATATCCGGTTGATGTCGGGTTCACCGTAAATTTTGGTTTTTTCCGTAAATAACGGCGGNTACTCGTTTATTTGAGTTCGACTTTTGGGATTAATCAAATACTGAACTCATCCGTTTTGAAATAATTACTTATTGTTTATTATTATTTATATTTATTTAAAAAGACATTTAATAGGTTCTACGTATAACTATACGGAATCGTTGTTTTAACTCGACTGCCGTCGTCGTTCGCATTTCATGCGCTCGGCGACGGAAGACGTTACCAAAAAATAATATATTGCTTACTTAGCTAAATACAAACTATGTTTTAAACCAAGGGTTCTCAACAATAAGTATGTTATAGGTACCGTAGTTATATAACAATATATAATTAATATTCATTTTAAAAATTATACATATAATTATACACCCATATAATGAATTATATAATTATAAATGAAAATTTAATAGAATATTTTGTATTTTTTGGACTTTTTGACCGTATACCATTAAATGGAATACGTTTCAAACTTTCAACCGTTGTATTCCCCTACATTTTCCGCGTTTCAAAAGCAGTTTATCGCTGTGTGTTTTAAAAACGCGCGCGTTTTATTGTGTAGCGACAGAAAATAGAGAAATCAAGGTGGATAATAATTGTATTATTTTATTCAACAACCAAGATAATATGGACTGTCAACGGAAACAATTTTTTCGGTCGAGTTTTGAACCGGAAATTTCGTGAAGGGACAAACAAAGAAATTTAATTCTTACAATCAAAAAGAGATAAACCGTAGTATTACTCTACACCACGATTTAAGATATTATATATAATCATTTAGTTCCGGAAACCATCGCTAAAATCGACTCCTGGTTGCCATTTCATGTTATTATCTTAACTTTATTATCCGGTTCGTGATTTTAATACGGAGAACCGTAGACAATGAAGAATGATAAATATTGTCAGCGTTTTATCTATGGCGATAACTGATAAATCGCCTCGGTTTTCCGCCCGTTTATCGCCCACCAACACAATAATAATTTGTTACATAAGTTGACGTAGGTATTCCATGTTTCTATCGGTTTTTTTTTTTTTTTTTATCATTAACGGCCCTATGGGAAATGGGCACGTCGCTATTTAATCATACCGCGCGCGAACGGCGACACTTGTTATTTACGGTTAAAACGCGTCGAAATTTAATAAATTATGGGATACGTTCGAAACGCAGTGAAAAATATATTGTCGAAAACGCGCGGAGCGGTGTTCACGTAGAGTCGTCCTTCGGGCCCGCCAAGGCCAGGGATGGCCGAATTTATTCGTAAAGGACCTTTCTACCTGTAAATTATACATTGTTATTACAACGAATCGCGTAGGTATCGTATTGGTACCTCCTCCACCGCGGAACGCGTTCCGGTGAGCGGTTTTCGGCACGCGTTGCTTTACGAAACTCGTCGTCCATTTGATGTTCTGAACCCGCGGTCGTCCGTTAGCTAACCGTTGATAGGAATTTATCTAAAACCGCTGTCCCCGTTTTCGGGGGGGGGAGGGGGGTTAGTAAAATGTTTTAACAATACATTTTTATTTCCCGTGTATAGTTCAACTTTCAATCGGTCTCGGCAACCTTTGTGTACGATAATCCATTATCATAACAATGGATATTTTTGTAACTTTTTTTCTTTACTTTCCTCGTCGTTATTGTTGTCCGCTTATTACTTGTAAATCGATACATTTATATTAGGTATCTATTATGGTTAAGGAAGAAAATAGGGGGAAAAAATAAGTGAAAAGAAACAAATATAATGAGAAAGTAATTTCTTTTAATGGAACCTAAATACTGTTAAACAACATTAGCAATCATAACTAACGGTATAATTCTCGTCCGCCGTATTTATTATTGTCGATTCATAGCATAATCTCCATTAAAAGACTAATAAAATAATTAAACATAATGTAACGTTTTAATGACAACACATTAAGTCTACAAACAAAAATTCCACAAACATTGTAATAATAGACGTTTCCCCTACAAGCTTCTTTTTGGGTTTTTTTATCGTTCACTCTCACCCTGAATAAATGAATTATACAAATTTCAAACTCGAAATTTAAAATAAATTAAAATGAAAACAAAAGTCTTAACTAATATTAATTTTTTAATCTTACTAAATTAGTTTTATTTCAGTAATATAGCTTACAGACAATAAAAAATGTTTTAAATATATTATTTAAATTATTGTTGCTCGTGTCCTACATTTAAAAAATTAAGTGCACTTGAGTTAATCATCTTCGAACTCTAAAATATAAACTCTTCAACTGAATATTAAATACTAAAAACAATATATTTGTTAGAAGGGCGTACAATGTCTCATCCTGAAGAGGCAAACGTCTTAGAATCAAATATTTTACAATTACCTAAGAGTTTTGAAAACAATTAAATTTTACTATATATAACAATAATGCATATTATGTGTTTATTTCTATTAAAGTTAACAAATTTACATTGATGAGTTACAAGAGAAATACATACATTTATTTTAGGTAGTAGTAAAAATATAAATAACTGAAAATTTAAAATATCAATTATAAAAATATTTGCTTAATAATTAAGCGATAAAAATGTATAAGAGTATTATACAATAACAAAAATAATTATAATCATAAAAACATTATTATCGTACAAATGAGCAGGTGCATTTTGTTGCCCATGACTAATAATTAAATTAATATTAAGCATTTAAGAGGCGATAGATCTAGCTCATTATATTATACTATTTGTAATTTAATAGATTATAATGGAGTTGACGGGGCAATTTTCCTAAACTTGTAATTTTTACTCTCAGGATTAAGCTCACAAATTTGTATATGATCATTCATGTTATAGACAGGGTTATAACAATGTGCACAATAAATTCGGGTACTAAGTTTAGGGGCAATTTTGGCCATTTTAGTAACTGGTATTTGAGCCTTAGTTTGATACCTTGTTTGATATGCTGATTGACTGATTACTACTGGTGTAGAACTGGCGGCAGATGTAGGAGGTTGTTGTAAAAACACCGGTTGCATAGTATACTGAACTGAATTGTTGGAATTTTTGGCATGATCCCCTAGAAATATCTGATAGGCAATGCCAGGCATTTGAGGTGAAGGCATAATTATCTGATGGGGAGTTGAAGCTTTTTCCAAATGTGAAGTGCTCGTAGATGCTATAGGTTGAGTCATAGGTAATATAGGCCTAGGTCTACGGCCGGTTCTTCCCCTTGGCTTTTTAATTTTTTCTTTGACTTCTTTAATTTTGTGAAGTTTTGGTATGGCAACTTTTGATAACTTAATTTTGAGTGGTGGTGGTTCAATTGGTTGAACTGGCTCAATTGGATCAATTACATCATCACATATAGGCTCTATTTTCATCTCATGCTCGTCAATTTCTTCTTTTATTTCTTCTATTTCTTCTTTAATATCCACTATGGTCTTATAATCATAATCTGGAATTTCTTCTTTGATTTGTTCTGTAAACAATTCATCTAACGGTTTCACCCTTAATCTTTTATCTACATGAACTATTTCTGTTTTCTCAATTTCTTCAATGTTCTCTGGTACTAGCAATTTTATAGTTTCATTGACTTCTTCAACTTCCTCGGTTTCTTCGGTTAAATGGTGTTCATTATCAAAATTGTCATCTTAAATTTAAAATTTAAATTATTAGTTTTAATTTAAAAATATCTAAAAGTGTTTTATTAAAATCAAATACAGCAAAGTAGTATTTCACCAGCGCAAGATGAATTAGTAATAATGAATAAAGCTACAAAAGCAATTTATGCACTACGTACATCATTACAAACTACAAAAATCATAAAAACAACAATACTATTTCGGAAATAGATTTTAATAAGGAAGTATACAGGAAAGAAGACAATATTAGTGTAGCTACCTTACAAAATTTGTATTATATAACATATATTTATTTATTCAGTGTATTAGTATGGTTGATAAGAAAATTGCAAGGAAACAATTATCTTTTCAACAATTTTAATATAAACATATAAATATATATACAGAAAACAAACAAATTTTTAAACATTTTTAGATAAAATATAATTCAATGTAATACACAAATGAAAAATAATTATTGTTCAAGTTGTACTGAACACATTTGGTCACAAATAGTAATATTTTGAGTTATTGTGACAAGTTTTGAACAGATTAGACACAAGTAAAATAATATATATTACTTTTTATTCGAAATTGATATTTAATATACCTTATATTTAATAATATAGTAATACATACTGGCAGGTTCTGATGATTCAATTATTCAAACCAACGAGTTTCCTGAAATATTAACAAGGCAATAAAAATAATTTAAAATAATTATACTTTACCGTACATATGGAGTTATTTTTGAAAATATGATCCAACATTTTTTTGACTATCGTCAAAATTGACACATAAAAAAACAAATAACTTGTGCTTATCAGCTGTTGATTTGTTTAACGAATATTGATAACAATAAAATAACAATGTTATCACAGATTCTTTTCTGTTTTTTTTTTTGACACTTAATGATCTTACCAATTTCCTTATCAACTGGCGTCTGGCGATGATGAACTACCTACTGGAAACAGGAAATTAAATTTAGTTTTAAATCAGTGAACTAGATTTATAGGTATTTATACCGTACTTATAGAAAGTATATATATTGTATAACTTATTTATGATTAAAACATAGTAACTTTAATATAGAACCCAATAATTAATATTAATTTAATTTATACAATTTCTTTCACCAAAGGTATACCATAGAATACGAGGGCGTACCCAAAAGAAACCGAACTGATGTTGTGTGGGACAGAGTTTTAGTTGTACCGATTTTTTTCCGTTAGGGGCGTATAAATATACTTCTCAACATTCAATATGCTAACGGCCGTCATCATGGGAGCTTGTGTTACGTTGGTGTGATATTTTTTTTAAAAGTTATTTTTCGTACTCGTCATTTTTGTAATGGCTCGTTGGTGTGATATTTTTTTTAAAAGTTATTTTTCGTACTCGTCATTTTTGTAATGGCTGATTTGCGTGTCGTCATTTTTGTAATGGCTGATTTGCGTGAACATTTAAAAGTTATTTTTCGTACTCGTCATTTTTGTAATGGCTGATTTGCGTGAACAGCGCGCGCTGATTTGCGTGAACAGCATGGCTGATTTGCGTGAACAGCGCGCGGCCGTCAAATTTTACTTCCTGCTCGGAAAAACTTTACTTCCTGCTCGGAAAAACAGGCACAGAAACCTTTGGGATGTTGAAAACAGCTTACAAAGGTGATGCTTTAGGGAAAACTCAAGTATTTGAGTGGTGTTCCCGTTTCAAAAGTGGTGAAATGTCGATAGACAACCAAGCTCGCTCTGGACGTCCTTCGACGGCGCGAACCAACGAAAATGTAGAAAAAATNAATCGAGCCAATGGAAGACTCCAGCATCGCCTCGCCCTAAAAAAGCTCGTCAAGTGAGGTCAAACATTAAGACAATGCTCATTTGTTTTTTTGATGTGAGAGGAGTCGTCCATTCGGAGTTTGTTCCACCTGGTCAGACAGTTAACCAGGCATTTTACCTAGAGGTGTTAAAAAGATTACGCAACAGTTTGAGGCGAAAAAGACCTGATTTGTGGCAGTCAGGAGACTGGTTTTTTCATCACGACAATGCTCCTGCTCACACAGCCCTTTCTGTACGGCGGTTTTTGACCAAAAATGATATGACCACTGTGTCCCATCCACCCTATTCACCCGATTTGGCTCCCTGCGACTTCTTTTTATTCCCCAGAATGAAAAGGAACATGAAAGGAAAGCGTTTCGCGGACATTGATGAAGTTAAAAAAAAAACGACGGAGGCGTTGGCAGGCATCACAAAATATGAATTTAAAAAGTGCTTCAAAAATTGAAACAAAAGATTGGACAAGTGCATTAACTCCAACGGAGAGTACTTTGAAGGAGATTAAATGTTTTTTGTAAAAAAATTAAATAAATAACTGTACAAAAATAGTTCGGTTTTTACGCCCTCGTATGTTTAAATTTATTTTATGCATATATTTCAAATAAATTTCTACAAATAATTTCTTATTAAATAAAGTAAACTATTGTCTAAGAATGGTTCTCAGCCTTTTTGATATTACAGACCTCAAAATGGTTTTTTTTTTTTTACTTATTTATTACCTACTTTTTTTGTACTATGTAATGACCTTTTTTTAATAATAATATAACAATAATAAACAAGACCTGATTACTGTTCACCACGATAATAGTAATTAGGATACCTCTAGGTTAGGCAGATACATAAACCAATATCTACTTATTGGTATCTATTGCCGAATATTTAGTAGGTATTGGTTGTGAAAAAAATATTCATGCTTGGATATTGTGTTAATCAAACCGATAATATTAAAATCAACTTATGAATTTTGATTTCAATTATCGGAATATTGGAAATTGGTAAAAGGTGGTATAAAGGTATTGATTGGCCCATCCCTTATAATTATTATCAACCCCTTTTGTCAATTTTTTTTAAAATTTGTATTTGGATAAAATAGTTTGACGGACTACCTATCAATTGGAAACCACGGTCTATTTTATAATTCTTTTGATAACATTCTCGTAGCATTATGAAGAAGTATATTTCTTAAAATTTTAATATTGGTACTGCTATTTGAAATATCATAGGTACATATGTTAAATATTGTTTTACAAACAAAATACTATGTACACTGTACTTAAAAAATGATTTATATTTTTTCTCTATCTCGCGTGGAATATGTCAAAAAAAGAATCTTACACCTTCATGATTATTATTTTCTGGCTTAAAGCATAGGGACTTACAATTCATAAAGAAAATTATTTACTACAGATACTATGAATTAATTTTAGATTCTGAGCAGAGCGAGTAATGTATTGTTTTATTTTCCGGGGAAAACTTTTCTACTAGCAATTTTGTTCAGATTTTTAAGGAGAGCACTTTTTTTTGAAAGGAAACTGACTAGGGTGGTACTTCAAGGAGGTCATTTTTTGATTTTCTTAGGTTTTTTTTAAAATAAATGGGAAAAAATAGGAAAATTTATTATTTTCAAATCATTACAATTTGGGGCTTTTAAAACGAGTATAATAGAACTCTGCTCAGAATCTTTTTTCATTACCAAAAATTTTTGTTGCTTACAGATACATTAAGTTCCATTCTACATCTTTTTACATACCATCATTACATTTACATTACCTTTTACATACTACAGTGGCCCATCGTGCGAAGTATGTCCATATATTTATTATTATTAGTATTTCTTAAAAAGTTATCAATGGTTAAAATTAAGATAAATTATGTCAAATTAAAACACGTACATCACAATAAATTTAAATTAAATACCAACATTTAAGTATTTACGTGGTTTTTATTATATTGATTTTTGGGTAGATTTTCTAAAATATTTTTATTAAAAACCAAAACTTAGTTAGAAAAAAATAGTGTGCTATTTATTAGCACATATGATTATAAAACTAAATTAAATCATTTTAATGTAATTCACTTTTTAAGCATATTTTTTCCATGTAAAATAAAAGCTTGAAAACCATTAACATGGTCTACAAGTATCTTTTGTATTGACTTGAGTTAATTAATATTCAAAATTGTTTATACTCTTGATGATTAAGATGCTTAGATTATTGATAACTGTTAATAGTTTAATATTAATGATTTTGTTGATTTATTCTTGGGGAAAAATACTTTTAAACGTCATTTAATAAAGTATCTTAATAACAATATAACTTTTTTAGCAATGATAATTTTGCAATTTCATAAATAATATAAATAATTAAAAAAAAAAAAAACAACAACAAATATGTATACACTGGTATTTTACTAATAGTTAAGGTTGTATTGAAAACCATGACTTAAACAAAATCACTTTAAAAGACTAGACTGCAAATTACATTCATTGCGTAACCTACAAAATTATAACAATATTACTGAAAAACTGAAATAATCATAAAAAAAAAATTAAATAATTCAACAATTACCATTAAATTATGTTTCATAACATAAATTAACAAATTGTTAATAAATAATATTACTAAAATAGAGATGTTAGTATTGGTCCGATTATAAAAATCACTCATGTATGTTATATTATGCAGTCATTAAAATAAATGTGCAGATACAACATTAGCATATTATTATGTATTTATAAATTGAAATATTAAATAATATAACTGATGAATACAATTTTCTAAGGAACTTATACAAAATAAAATAACAATTGAATTATAAGCGTCTTTATAAACGTGTATAATTGAAAAATAAGGAATAACGAACTGTTAAAAATACGCTTAAGATATTATGTTTTCTGCTGATGACTAATGATTAGTGCCGTAGTTCTGGGATTCGGCTAAAGAAGGTGATAAAAGTTTAACAGACTCTGGTAAGAAGTATAAACCAGTTGGTGTAAACTTCATCACTCCATTATCTAATGTTGGTGATTCTGATCTAGAATTTTCACTAGCTTCACAAGCTAATTTTTTACCTAAAATTAGGAATAATATTATCATAAAAACTGCATAAAATGTCTTTGCAAATAACATACTAGAACTAGAAAGTGGTGATAATGCTTCATATAATACAGTAGGTCGCAAACCTTCCGATTTAAACACCTGCATACAATGGGTCAATTCATCTAAATGGCGTTTACGTAATGATTCTAATTCAAAATATTGTCTGAAAAAGGAATGATATAACAATAATTATAAATAATTTTAAAATATGAATAGTAAATTATATTATTATTTGTATGCAATTTCACCTTTGTAATAAATTTTGAAAATCAGAAGATATATCTAATTTAGTATTTAATATTTCAACTTTATTAGTAGGTTTGAAATTATCTGCATTTTGGCCCAATAAATCCTTATGATCCATAATTTCATCATTCTAAATAACATAATTAAAACAATAATAATAAAGAACATATTTAAAGTCATGATGGTGTTCAAATAAGTAGCAGGTTCTGATTAAATTTGTATGCGTACAGAGTGTGAAATTGTTTGATAATTATCACAGTGAACATCTGTTTCCACAGATTGTGTAACATGTTGGTCAGTTGATACAGGTATTGAATGGAGATTGACTATGTTTGAGGAATATTTTTTTGTATGGATACTTGACAATTTCTAAAAAATATTATCAACATTTATTCATAAATATGGACAATTTTTAGATTTTCTGAATAAATTCATATTGGGAGATAATCTATTTCATTGACAGTAGAACCAACACACTGAACAATATCTAGTTTTGAATTAATAATAAATAAAATACTATTTCTTAAAACTAGAATTGTTAAAATGTTAAATTACAGTAAATTGTATTATGCAACAAACATTATAGGTATCTTATACAAAACTATTATATATCTTTATATTTTTTTTTATTTGTGATATATATGTTTTTAAAAACAGTTAGCTATAATTATAATATGTTCAAAATAAAAAGGTCAATAACCATTGAGGTGCACACATTTGATCCAAAAATTCTATCATTAAATTAAGTAATGATAATTAATATTTTTAGTTTACATTATCACTTAATATATTGTTATATAAAGATTTTAGACTAGAGGTTATCACAATAAATTTTTTTCTTTTTTTCTTTTAGAATAAAATATGTAATTTTGAAAACTGACCATATTAAAAAGTAAGATCACAAATTATATTAATAAAGGTATACTTCAAAAAAACTTACTTTTTCTAAACTATGTAAATCAACAGACTGAGCACGGCTAACTTTTCTCTCTTTAGTTTCATCTTTATAACTATTTGTATTACTTTCCAACTCCTAATAAAAACAAATTAATAAATTACATTAAGTTAATAATGTACATAAACTCCAAGAAGATAAACAATTGTATAAAATACTTGAACAGGTGGATCTTGATTATGAATAAATCTCGATTGAACCATAATGGAATGGCCGGGTAATGGTTGTACAACCATAGTTTGTTGATTTAAGTTTTCTTCTGGCATAATTACTCGGTGAGGTGTTTCATTGCCAGTTAAAATAGACTGGGCTTGAACTGCATGAACTACAATTGGTCCAACTTCATCACCTATGTGAACTTCATCAACCCCAATAGCAACGGGTTGCATAGGCTTAACAACTTCAATAGCAATGGGTATTTTTAATTTAGATGTTGCAGAACTGATTGCATGCAGAGTACTTTGTGGTGATAATGGTCCCTTTAATGATGAAAAAAATTGAATAAACATATAGATATATATATTTATAATATAATAATTAATGCATACAAGTATATTGCCAGCTGGCATTGAAATTGAAGCCAAACGCTTTTGAAGGTTGTTCATATATGTCTCATATCCAGTATGCGTATGAGGTGTACTTGGGTGAGAACCTATAGGTGGAGTACTATTAGATGCTAGTTCTGATGGTTGAGCTGTTAGTTGGATTAATTTTTGTTGTAGTTCAGATATAGTTAGAGAACCTCCTTTTTGACACAATCTACATAATTTCCATTCAGTCATCAGTATTTTAATTTATTGTGTAGTTTGTAATTTTGAATACATACATATCAGTTTGAACTTGGGAATGTGGTTTAGAGTCAGATATTGAACCAGTAATTGTTTCAGGATTTGAATATGATTCTTCGTTTGTAGTTTGACATATTGGTATATTTTGATTGTTAGTACTTGCTAATGTAATCATTTCATTCAATATACTCTTATGAAGTGATTCTGGACTGAGTAGTTCATTTTGTTTCACTATATTCTTATCAAAATTGCACTAATAATAGTTAAAATAATAATAAAAATAATTATAATAATAAATCTAAGAAATAAAATACTTACTTCCTCTAAAGTTTGTTCTGTAATAACGGGACTTACTAAGAACCTTGATATTTTCCGTGCCTATAGTAAAAATATTTAAGATTATTAGTAATAAATTAAAATTTTAAATTTTCAATATAAATTAAAACAAAATCTCAAAACTTAATAAAAAATATATTTGTTTTAAAGTATACCGGTTTCTTTTTTTCGGACTCCATTTTATCCTCAACTTCTTTAGTAGTTTCAGTAATAGCCACATTAGGCTGATTTATATTTATTTTATTTTCTATATCTTCTGAAATTGTTGATGTTGCTTCATTCTGGATATTACATGAGTAAATAAAAATAGGAATACTAGAAATGATTTTTAAATTTAATTTTAATTATTACCTCTTGTTTTGGTGGCGATATCCCATCAACAGAATTAAGTACAGATTCCATGTCTAATTTCAATTTATTTACCAAATCGTTCATCATTTCAGCTACTAAATCTACATGAGATAACTCTAACAAATCTTCAGTGACCTACAAACAATATGAGACTATAATTATCATTCTTACCTTTTTCATTTTTAAGTAAATTACTTACTAGTTTATTTGCCACATCATACGGTACAACATCATCAATGTTAAACTTGAATGTTACAGTTTTGTGTTTATTATTTTCTAATTGGCATTCTGCTTGACGATTATCATACACAGCCAAAAGATTTAATAAAGGTCCCGAAGTCCTACTTTTTTTTCTTGTTGCAGCTTCTTTTATCACAGATGATTCCTCTGAATGATCAACCCTATAAATACAAATAAAATGAAATACAAACAACATATTTTAATATAAATTAATTATACAGAAGAGCATAGACTAACTTAAAGTTTATTATAATGAAAATCATGAAAGATTCATCATAAAAATATAAATAAATTTTTTGAAAAAAAAGTAATGTTATACATGTTAAGATGTTTCTTAATTTAAATTACAAGTTGAAAACCCATTTAAAAAAATGATATAATAACTAAGAAAGTTGGATTCAGCTTAAATACTAAAATATTTATAATACAATGAAATAACAAATAATAATAATAAAGATATCAAAAAACAATTAAAATCAAAGCTAAATATTTATTTTAGTTGAGTTCTATCAGTGAATACCTCCCTTCTTATGTCACACAAATGCAAAAAAAAATGTTCATCTACATTTACTTATTGTGCTAAATTATATGTATAGATTGTAAATAATCAATAATAATAAAAACAAATTTAATAAATTTAATTTGAAAAATAAGATGACACGAACAAGAAATCAACATGGTCGATATGGCTAGCCGATAACAATTAATAACGATTTCAACATTTTTCCTTAACTCACAAATCTAAATTAAAGAATTTGGAAGTTGTAAAAATCTTTTGAAATGAACATATTCATATATAATTTATAACATTATTTTAAAAAGATGGACATACATCGTACATAATTAAGCCATTGTTCAGATGAGAATTTGAGAAGGTAAAGGGGAAATTTAATGTATATCTGTACACAACGATGAACCATAGCTAACGAAAAACAATTTTGAGCAGAATTTGGTTAATAGTATTGCTTTGTCGACAATATATAATATGGCATATTATGGTAAAATATTTCCATGTGCATTATATATTTTCTTTAATAATATTTGTTTAATATTGTATATATTTCCCGTTATTCCTAAGTTATTCCCCATTTATTGGGAAACTCAAAGTGACCTTCTTAAAGTAACTCCTTAGTCAGTTTTTTTTCTCTAGATTATATCTAGATTTTTTGTATCTCCGCCTGTCCAAATAGATTAGATTAGGATTTGGAAAACTCGAAATACAAACTTTTTTGTTAGAGCAGTCAATTTGGAGATTTAATAATTGAAAATAAAAGGAAAATCATTAATGAATAATATAAATAAAAGAAATCCTAGGATAATGGGGTCGGGTGAAACCATTGTTATAAGTAATTTAATGTACACCTCTAAGCAACGATAAACCATTGCTAATAAAAAAAACGATTCTAAAAGGAGTTCATAATGCTGCTTTGATAATAATATACATATATATATAGTATGATAAATTGCCAATTTTAAAATTTAAATGTTTTTTTTTTTTAATTTTTTATATTTATTGAGAAAAAATCCTAAGAACATTGAAAAATGACCTCTCTTAAGTATCTCAATATAGAAATTTCCTTTTAGAAAAATATCTGTCATTATAAGTTAGAACAAAATTACTGGTAGAAAAGTTGTCCACAGAAAAAAAAAATATATTAAATATTGTGGTAAAACCATAAGCTTCTTCGTTCCACTCAGAATCTAAAAGAAGACCAAAGTGTGAATTTTATAGTAGGGAGAACAGAACACCATACAATTTGAAACACAATAAGAAACTTTAACCGATTATGTATAAGAACTTAAATATGATTTAACAAAGATACCATAGATAATAAAAGAAGTTAATTCATATAGAAATAGGTTGTCATTGATTTTATTATACGCTTTTCGAGTCTGCATAAACAGAATTTAATTAAATGTAATCATTTACGGCTTTCAATAAATTAGACAGAAAAAAGTAAAAAAATAATGGAAATAATTTTCATTATTGATAGTTGTTATCATTTAAGATCTAAATTATGTTTTCATATGTAACTTAGAATATGTATATTTGTATAAATAAATTTATATTACGTATAATATGTGTACAGAATAATAATCAAATTTAAATATAATCAAATATTAATATTGAATAAGAAAATTAATTACATTTGTTAACTGAATAATTTATATTTTTCTTTTATTAGACTCGAAAAATGTAGACTTTTTTCAAAACAGAATTTTTGTCCATGGACTATTTGTCTTGAATTCAGTAATAAACATACGAATCACTGAATTTAAATTTGTATGAATATATTTTTTATTTTTTTTTGATGATAAATTTTAGTCTTGGCTACAAATTTTATACAGTGAGTGATAAATAATTATGTACAATTTTCCAATAATTTTATCAAAAGAAAATTTTTTGTTCAGATTAATGTTAAAAAAAAAAAAAAAATTTAAAATTAAATTTAAATTTTTATAACAAAATAAATAAGAGTTCACTAATTGGGGAATTAGAAAATCACATAAGAAAATCTAATGGTGAATGATAATTATCAATTTACAATACAAGGGATTTTTAAAGAACAAGTAATAGTAGTAAATTCTGCATTAGTACTTACAAAAATATATTTATATATTTACCTTAAATTTTGCTTAACATCAATTTCTGCAGTATTGGTTGAACAATAAGGTTCAACAATATCTACACATTTTTCTTCAACCATTTTGATTTCTTCGGGAAGATTAAGTTGATTATAGTTTGGACATAATGGAGTTTCTGAGAAGGGTGGTATAGTTGATAAATAAGTCTCATTGGAAGGTGATTGTGCATTACAATAATTTATATTTTCAGTCTGGTTTGCATTAATTACCTCTTGATTTTGAATATATGCTATATGATTATTTTGTATTGCATTTTCTTCGTGTATAATAGCATGATGCTGAATGTCTTGTAGGACAAGTGCTTGAACAGAATCAGAAGATAATGATGATAAATTGGAGATAGTAGATACTGATGATATTTTTCTTTGCAATTCATCATCCATTGTTGTAGATGGTTGATTTTGTGCAGTATTCACTTGGTAATTCCATTGTGTTATTGTATTTGGAATATATGTGGGGGCATCTTGATTAATTGCAGGGTCAACTTGTTGATATATTGTTGAATCTTGATGATAAATATTGTCATTTCCATTCGGCACATAGTTTTCTGATACAACTTCCACCATATTATTTGGCACTTGGTTTACATCAGAAAGCTGTTTATATGTCATATTGGTATCAGACGTATAAGCAGAGTCTGTGGATGCATTAGATATGTTTGAAATTTTTCTATAATTATCTTGCTGACATATTGTATCAACTGATCGAAGTGGTAGACTTTTAGATGGAGACGAGTGTAATAGTAATTGTTCTTGAAGTTCAGTAACATTAATTTCACTCGATGGTTGAATATGTTCAGATGGAATTGAAGTGTTATCATATTTATTTTCTTCTTCCTATAATATAAACACGGAAATAAATAATTTCTTTTTAACATACAAATTTGATAAAAACTAATTTACATACTAAAATATATTATTTTAAAATAACAATAATAATAAATAATTTGTAATATACCTGACTAATAAAGTTAGGTGGTTGGTACATAACAACAGTTTCTGGTTGTCGAAACGACAATCCATTAACATCTGAATTGATATCGTCTAAATAAAAATGCATATAGTCTCTTAAATTAATCTTAACCCCAAATAATATTATAAAAAAATACCCTTATATAATTCTTCATCAATTGGTACATCTCGTTTATCATTGTGTTCTTTGTTTAGACTATAAACTTGATTGGTTAACATCTTGGCAATAATTTTACTATCTTCCTCTAAAATTAATCCAGATTTTGCCTAAAAATTAGACAAAGTTAATGTACTTTATTAAAATATATATATACATGTATATTATTTTACCATTTCAGATGCTACATCGTCTGCATTATCATTATTAATATCAAAATCAAATTGTATTGCTTCATTTTCTCGGTGTTTATTACTACAACGCTTTTTAGGATCAAGAACACGTAAACGAAATTCAATTCGACTGTCTGTTCTACTAACCATTTCTAATTTAATTCCTGGATCTTCCGTAAAAAAATCATGAGCCAATAATTCTTTAATTGATGGTCTAAACAAAAAAATATTTGATAACTCAAAAGGGCAATTAGAAAAATTGTAAATTTAAAATATCATTACCTTTCTTCCTTTTTTAATTTTATACACGATTCTATTATATCTTTAATTTCTGGATTTTCAATTTTATCAAAACTTAACGGTTTAACACCCTAAAAAAACAATATCACACATTTAAATTTGTAAATATATTTCATAATTAATAATTATTATATTATATGTAAAAATAACTTTATTAACTTACACTTATAACTCTTTTATAAATTTGAGCAGGTCCAGTGCATTCTGTATAAGGATACTCAGATGTAGCCATCTCAAGCATGCACATTCCAAAAGCATATACATCAACACTCTCATCATAATGTTCTTCATACATTTCTGGAGCCATAAATTCAGGTGTACCTATAAATATATGAAGCTAAATTAGTTAATTAATTTTAAAATAAATTATAATCATGTTTCAGTTTACCAATAACAGACTTGGCGAATGATCGGTTTTTAAGAGTAGCCAATCCTAAATCTCCAATTTTTACACAACCAGTTGTACCAGTAATAAAAATGTTATCACATTTAAGATCTCTATGTATAATTGGAGGTGTCCTAGAATGTAAGAAACTTAACCCTTTAACAATCTGTCGACACCAAGATTTCAGTACTTTAGGATTGATCTTTTTGAAACGGCGTAAATATGTTTTCAATGTTCCCGAAGTCATTAATTCTGTGACAAGTACAATATACTTGCGCTTTGTTAAGGAAACTTCCCAATAATCATAAAATCGAACAATGTTTGGATGCTGTAAACCCTTAAGCATCTCAGCTTCTTCTCGAAACCGGGCACGTTCAGTTTTTGTTAATTTATTTTCCTAAAATTTAAGTTAAAATTCATCAATTCAAATAATTCCATAGAGTCATTGTTTTATTTCACTATTTCACCTGCAGCTCACACCAAGCAACAGCAACACCAGTTTGGGTATCTAAACCTCGGAAGACTGTTTTGAAAGACCCATGACCCAATTCTTCATCAAACTTGAGAAATCTAATATGCATATTAGTTAAAATGTAAATATTAATTCAAAATAACTCATATTCAATAATTAATTACCTTCCATCAGGAGAATTTCCAGAAGCTTTTTCTTCATCATCATCTGAACGGTTGATTATAGTTGATATTTCTGTTGGTATTGGAATTGTAATTTGAGGAGAGCATGATTCTTCTATTATTTCTACAGAACCAGAACCTGTGTCATAATAGGTCTGTGCATACAGATATGATTGTTTGGACGGCATGTTTGCAGATGATGATTGGCATTCCTTATCAGATTTGTTATCCACAGTTTTCTTTGGAACAGTTGTTGTTGTTGTTGTTGTTGTTTCACGCCTGAAACGAGGAGATGGTGTAGCAGCAGTTCCTCGGCCTCTGGCTAACACCTATGAAAAATATATTTTAAAAAAAGGTACTATAAAAAAAAAATAGTAACTAATATATAAACCTTTCTTTGTGGAGTACTCGGAGAACTCAGACTGGATCGATTAATGTTTGTTTTTGTAATAGTCCGATTTGGAGTCCTACAGCTAGCTGCACAACTCGATTCGCCTGTCAATTGACTTAATCTGTAATTTTTATGGACGGTTTTATAACTCGATTCCACTGTTCCAGATTAACCCAAAACTACCTAGGAATTCTATTAACGCTCAACACTCTGTCTACAGAAGTCGCACTTCTATGGGCTTCGTGGTTGCCATTAATGCGATCATGCTCAACACTACTTGCTCTTAACTTTGTAGCACTGCAACAGTCGTGTCTAGTAAGGTTTTTATTCCTCGCAGGTGGTTCGTTGTTATTTTTGGCTGCGCGGGATAGCCGATTCCGAAAACTCATGGCTTACTGTGATGAAGAGAACCAATAAAATAAATTTAAAATCATATCAAAATATCAAAATACAATATAAGATAGGTAAAATCAACGATAAAATTAAACGAAAAAATAAAGACAAATTCTTTAGGTACCAAAGACACGTTCATTTTCCACGTATTTTAATAATTACAAGCACATAAAACTTACCTTATATTCACATATTATTACGATCGCTCATTGAGCCAAACACGTACGGCGCACTAACAAACCGATACACAAAAACACAGTTATGTTATGTCTCTATTGCGTCGAGTATATTTAGTGACTTGGTATTTTTTTAAATTGAGTTAAATTTCTTGGCTCTAGCCTATCCCCACAATGTCGCGCAAGCAGATTGAACCTCCGCTGCTGTGTGATAATAGACGAAACTACAAGAGTGACGGAACTTTGAAGAGAGATACGGTGAAACGATGAAGAGTTGGGAGTGGGGAGATTATAGTGGGGGACTCAACGAGGCGATGCCGCCCAAAGCAGCCTTGGTACAAGTGCTGCCACCACCCGTCGGCAGAGTCAATGAACGTGAAATCTCTATGGGAGCCAATTAAATGAAAAAATAATAAAAAATTGCACACAGTGCCACACACACACGCGCGTGCACATACACATCCGTTTGTAGCACACAATTTTATTTTATTTTTTTAATTTGATAGGTATCGATTTTTTTTTCATTACCTGTCGATCAGAAATTTTCATTCAACAAACTTCGTTCACGCCCGTTGTCTGGGGGAAACGGCAGTCAGAAGATCGCTAACAAAACAAGAATGGACAGTCTCTTAAGTTTCTAACCGTTTCGAGGCAAATTCTTTTATTTTCAATAACTATTTACTGTTTGGTTAGAACTCTTTTCCAATTGAAACGCACAAGAATGTCATAGTTTTTACGCCGTTATCGTCGATGATGTCACCGACTACGCCCACTTTTCGTTTTATCTCTGAGAACAGTCGGATTATCGGATACCGTCTGCCGACCGTCTAGTCTTATCTGCTTTTTAGAGTTATGGAAATTTACTTTTTATTAATAATGAAATTACAATATTACATAAGTCTTAAGAATACCTAATGCTTTTTATTTTCGATTACATTTTGAAAAATTATTAATATTAACTGATGTTACTTCAAATCATTATTTAGACGGTGCGTCATCAGTTTTGTCATTGATTTTAGTATAATATTCTAAAATCAATGGTTTTATGTTTGAAAATTATAATTTAAGTTATTTTCATCTTCACTAACACTATTTATAACCAATGATATTACTCATTAGCATTATATTTTGGCGTTACCCGATAATATGTAATAATTAATCACTTCTATTTCAGTAGAACTCTGAACTACTAACATTAGTAAGTACTAAATACCAATAAAAGATAACCCATTTGCAACGCTAGCGTTTTATGAAAAAATTTAGATAACATTACATAGTCCACAAGTAGGTAGGAGTTACCTACTACTTATCCAGATGTATGATTTACACCATTATAAAACGCATTCCTGCCTACTTGGATGGCTTATTTTTTTTTGCTCTTGATCTTGAATAAAAATATACCTTCAAGCATACTGTAAATAGTTATACCTACAAGTGTCGCATCTTGTACATAATATTATGTAGGAATCTACTTACTATCATTTCGTTTTGCAAATAATCAACGAATAATATTTCGGTAAGTAAAGTCAATACTTCTCCCTGCATTTATGCGAACATAGTATCTACCTATATTGGGCAATTAATGTGCATTTCATTTCAAACCATACCTACACCTCGAGAAAGTTCATCATTAATCCATATTCAATATTGTACCTACTATAAAACTGCACGGCTGCGTAATAAAACGACGGATAATGTCCGTTTGGACGGTAATTTAGAAGTAATATTATAATCATAAATTCATAAATAATGTTTTAAAGGTTTAATAATGATGTGTAGGCCATAATAGAACAAATTAAAAAAATCAGTTGAAGTTATAAAATTGATAATTATTAGTTCAATAACTGGCGAACAGCAGTAAGTATTATAAAGTGTGGGGGAAGAAAAATAGACACTTTTGAGAAAAGATATTTTTTCTTTGTACTTATATGTTACGAGTTATGACCACGAGTCTACTAGATGACATCGGTGAGTTTGTATACAAATATATTGGAAACTGGGATGTGTTTGTGAATGTGAGATTTGTATAGGTACTGTATAATATATACTGATATAGTAAAAGTATACTGATGATCGAAAAGAAGGGTAAAACATAGATCGGTAGTAAGAGAATAGTGTTTCCCAGTGCTCATAAAATACTTTATTTTTGTTTTAACAATTTGATAATAACCAGGGCTGTGAGTTCAAAACTAATTAAAATTATTGTTATATTTCAGCAACATGCCATCATCTGTTATCGTATAGCCTGTGGGTATATGGTATATGATCTAAGCTTGTAATCACTTGGCCTACAGCAATAGCAGCAGCTGTTTAATGTTTGGACTTCCAGATAATATTTTCCCACAGATAATACAACTAGATAGCCGACTTCCGATTCTCGATAGAAAGTAAATATAAGGGCGCTGTAGTTACTTTTACTAACTTTTAAACACTGTCTATGCTGTTAACTGATAATAATCAATTTCACATTTTCACAATGCCAATTATTTATTTAATTTGTTTTTTTTGAATAATTTAATTTATTTTATTCGATTTCATAATACCTAATCAAATAGAAAAAACATTTTTAGCTGACATTTTAAGTTTTATTGGTGACTAAGCGACCATTGATTTAGGATATGCAAATAATGAAATGTAACTACATTGATGTGTGGAAAACAAAATATTAAGAATTGTTGCTATTTTTCTTAAAACCAATGATCTCAGTGAAAAACATGTTTCTATGAAGTCTATGGAATTGTTAAAATCACACTTATTGCATAACAACCATATTAAAGTACCTGCCCATGGTACTCAATATTAATTTAACAGTTGGTATGTATTCTATATAATTTGAGTATTAGTTCTATTTTATAATAATAACTTGTTGTGAATTGTAAAAAATCATCTTTAATGAAATGTTTGTCACACACATTAATATTATTTGTTGGAGAATTAGTAATATTCATTTTTAAAGCATGCTCCCATTTCTTGTTTAGGATAACATTTTTAGGAAAAGTGTAGAAAGTCACATCCTCTTGGTATTAACTGTTGAATGAAAATCAAATAATAATTTTGAATATTTTTACACAGAGAATATAGTTTGTAAATTTAGTAGAAAAAAGTTAATATCTTACATTGTTTTAAATTATGGAACATGACAATATTTATGTTTTTTGTGAGTTTTTTAACACAATAAGCATGATCCATATTTATGGGCTGGCAGCTACCAAATGCGAAAGTGTAATCAAAATTAAAACACGACGTGTGGTTAATAAATTATGAAAAATCGGGTAAACCAATTCTAAAAATCTTTAATTTTGTATTTCATCAATAATTCAGTTTTCATGTCGTCCCTGTTATAACATTTCATGCTACCACCACCAGATGTCAGCCGCTTCGCTTTCTATTGCGAATACAAATTACCATCAGTGTATAATGAAGTCCGGTAAAATGGCTGACTTTTCTTATCACAAAGATCCTTGTTTACAACTTATTAATTTATAAAAAATGAACAGAAAAAGTTAGTTGTTTTATCTATCTATGATATGATATTGATTTTTTTTTCGGCTTATCAAATTTTGATTTTTCCCAGAATTTAGTGATTTTTTAGGTGCTTAGGGATTTGGAGAGAGGCTTGTAAAAAAATTGACATTTTGGGGATTTCTCAGGTAATTTAGTTTTGTGCTCAATACGAATAAGTTCAGTGCAATAATCATAAAATTACTATAAATTTATAATATAATAAGTCTATACAAATTACCCATTACCTCCATAGGTAATTCAAGAAATTTTTTACTATCTATGATTACCTCACCAAAAAATAATACTATAGACTAAGATAACTTTCAATTTGAAGCAAATAGAAAGGCAAACTTCACTATGTGCAGTTAAAGAAAAAAAATTCTGTGCAATTTATTAATCATTTCACTTGTTTACTCCTATGAAATCCAGAGCCTCCCAAGAGAAGTTTTCACTTCAAAAAAATTGCATAGATAAATATTTACTTAGACAGAAATAATTAAAAAAAGACGGTTGTATTACACGGTTATGACCACGAATAATCGTGGAGGAATAATACCTGTGCCAAATATCTAATGACTAACCAAACAGAGAGTACAACTACACAATGATTGATAGAATTTCAAAAAATGTATAGACAAGTGTGGTATAAAATTCGTAGGACAAGCTGATTTTTTGGAAGCCATTAAAATAATATTTGTAAACACATTTAATGGCTATAATGAGATTATTGATTGCTGGAACAAATATTTTGAATAAAATATATTTAGTAACCTAGTCTAAGACTTTTTATCTTTAAACGAAATGTCTAATCACTTATATTCCTGGGAAACCGATACAGAAATAAGGCATTTACCGTACAATTCCAATGGCAAATTTGGTAAATTTTGTTTGGATTTTTTAGAAATTTAACTAATTGAATGAAAAACATGTCACGAAATTTTTTTGCTCCTTAGGATTAAAACGCTAAAACATAAATTAAGCAATCTCTTCTAGGCATAAGGTACATTCAACATATGCATTTTGCGATTGAACATATAAAAGAAAACTTTTGACAGGAGAATCACAAAGTTACTTATTTCTAATTTTATTAAAGCGTCATTGACCCGAATTTATGACACATAAAATAAATTGATTCATATATTCTTCAATAGAATAAGATTTTTTCTCCGTGATAATATATACCTATAGGTATAATATTATTAAAATTTAAAACAAAAACCAATATTGACCATAATAATTATTTTAAGCTTTTTAAAATAGGAAGCCCATGAATATTAATGACTAACTTTAAAATATGATTAGGTGTATAAATATGAGCACTATTTTTTTTAAATAGGTAACATATTTTCTTTTCCCAAGTGAATATAATATAAACCATTAGTTATATTTTACAATATTATGAGTTTAGGGGGGGGGGGGTTCATTAAATTTCTTATATTGTTACTTTGAAACATTCACTTATTATCTGAATGAGAGAACTACAACAATTATGTGAAACATTATATTTTACAACCCAAGATCTTAATTTATTACAATTGCTAACAGATTCAAGGATTTTGTCTTCTACAATTGTTTGTATAGAAGCGGGCTTATTAAATAAATTAGGTAAATTGAAAAATGAAAAAGGACATTTTTGAAAAATTGAAGAATCTGCACCACTGTTGTATTGCCTGATTTGAATATTGTTGTGTTATTTGCATTAATAGCTGTACTTGTACTATTTATACAATTACAAGAATTGTGTATCATATTTGAATTGTATGTGATCTAAAAATAAACATTGATTAGTTAAAAAAACATCAAGAATCAATAGACATTGTGACTTACTTATGGTTGAGCTTTAATTTGTTTTTAAAATTGACGTTTAGAAAGATTATTCACAGTTTTAAGTCTTAGACTGTTGTGATTTGGGCAGGCTAATAATAAAATAAAAATTTATTATTATTATTAAAATAATCCATTCCACGAGTTTGGCTTTTTATCGGTATGACTTTCAAAAAGTCTTCTTTAATAATATTATCTTTTAAACAAAATCTAACAAAAAGTGTTAATTGAGAAGTAGAGCTTATATCTACTGACGAATCTAATGCTAAAAAAAAAAATTGGCAATCTATTAATTCGTTGATTACGAAATCGAATACTTGATTTCTAAGATGTGTGATCCTACGAACACATGTAGTATTAGATAACTGCAGATTTGAAATTTGGTCACGTAATTCTTTAAAATTGGATAAATTATAAAACAGAGTATTTACAACTGTTTCCATACATTTTTTCATTAGTTCGGCACCCGAAAATGGGTTCATGAGGTTTACTAACATATGTGTTATTTTATACGGTGCTTTTGTTGAAAGTTCATTATTATTAGTGAATTGTAACATTGATTGTTTTTTAGAAAAAAATTCCTTTTTTTAATTCAATGAGTTTTTCTTCTCTTATTTTAAGATTTTGGGTGGGGATAATTTTTAGAAAATTCAGTATGGTGAGTTGTTTAATGACAATTAATATTATGTTTTGGAATATTTATGGTTTTATGACAAATTAAACATAAAGCATGGCGTTTCTTACCAGAAATAAAGAAAAATTTAATCTCCCAACTGTCTTGAAATATTCTGTGTTCATCTTCGATTTTATGTTTTGGCATGATATAGAATTAAAATTAACAAATTACTCACAGAATAATTAAATATTATAACGATAATACGTGATAAAATACAAACGGACAATAAGCAACGGATAAACTGTTCATACAATACTACGCGGTGGAAATCAATTAACTCATAATCGTAGGTACCTACTTATCTGTCCAACTGGTAATTCAATACAATTTTAAAATAGAAAGATAAAATAAATAAAAATAATAAGATAAAAAGCGACGTTCATTTTATTCACTAGCGGACCGCGTAGTAGGGACCGCTGGATTATAGAATTTTGGATTTTAAAATGTACAATTTAATTTTAATGCGGGCCACACTAAATTTGCTAAAAGGCCGCGTAGTGGGAATCACTGGTCCAGATGGTACCTTAGGGGGATCATTTTTTGATTTTCCAAACGGTTTTCATATTATCTGGAAAAAACCAGGATGAAACGTAAGAAAAACGGGAAATGTACGAAATTGATGCTTTTATTATTTTATCAATTTTGTTATTTGTTGTAATTCAATTAAAGATATTCGTAAAAACTTGAAATTCGGACAGAAAATGTATATTTGTCTATTCTAGACGTAGAAAAATTTCAAAAAATTTCAGTTATTTTTAAGCTATTTATAGACATTTTAATTTTGCGAGGTTTGTACGTAATTTTTATTTGGTAGGTACTTTATGCTAAAATTGTTAGACTTAATAGAAATGCTTGAAAATTTAACAAGAGGTTCATTAAATTTTACTTTGCGGTGGAAAAAAATTGAGTTTAATATAGTATTTGTTTTTATAAAGAAATTTTGATATTAAATTTTGACGAAAATTGTTTTGTCAAAAAGTTAGTTTTGTGATTTTTCAATCGGTTTTCATAATGACTGAGAAAAACCGAGATAAAATGTTGGAAAAACGGAAAATGTACGAAATGTAGGTATTATTAAGAAAATATTATGCCTTTTTTTTTTTTGTGTGTACAACTTTTCTACTATCAATTTTACATGATAAATGTTATTAAAATAAGATAATAAATTCTACTAAAATCCTTTTAATCATATTTTTAAAGATTTAAACAAGTGGTTTTTTTATTAACACGTTGTTCACGTTTTTGTTTTCTGTTTCATGTCCAAATTAATATAAACAGAAACAAAAACAAATAACAATATAACAATCAAATTTTTATTTTTATATATAAATACAACTTATGGTGTACTTAATGTAAAATTGTTGAGCATTTTTCCAGGGCTGAAAAATGTAAATCATATAAATCGAAAATATTTAATATTCCATTTTCAACTGTTATGAAACTATACCGAATTTAAAAAATGTAATGTCAAGAATAATATATTCACTTGACATGTAATTTTTGGGTATATTTTTTTATACAAATTTGTATCTATGTATACTTGTAAAATATTCAAAAGGAAACAGAAAAAAAAAATGTATTTTTTGTATAGTATTTTCAACTTTTTAACTAGTATTATTTTATTTTAGTCTGTAGTAAAAAAAATTATCTCCTGAACTGATACCAAAATTAAAGGTACAAACAGCATTTAATGAAAGTAGTGAAAGTATAGAAGACATTTTTAAAGAATTAACCAAGATAATAAAAAAACCGATCAGATCAGATAAAAAAATGATGATAAAAATTGTGACATAGTAAGAGTAACAAAAATAAAAAAAAATTGTATTTCTAAAACATTTTGAATATCTGCTGATATTCTTAGGAATAACCATCAAACCACAAAAATCCAAAATCGATGGATTTAACATCTATCAAAGAAAGATTGTTCAATACATTCAAATTTCAAGTAAAAATAAGACAGTTTTGTTTAATGACACACATTTAAACAGAAAGTCTTGACGAGATTATTCTGAAAATAGTAATTTAGATACAAAGATTGACAATATCCTTAAGATATATTTTATTTAATCATTTTTAAAACTCATATGGTAAGTTTTAATACTAATGTTGTTATTAATATTATTTTTGTTTTAGCTAGTGAAAGCTGAAAATGATTTACAAATACTAGTTAATTCTTCAGCAGATCAGGTATAAACAAAATTTAATTAATTATACACATTAAATTGTTGTATTTTTCAATAAGAAAACATTAAACACATGCATTTTAAGAACACAAAAATATATATAGTCCCATACTTTCAACCAAAAGTAGTTTACTTAAGGTAGTTCGTCCCCTTACTATGACCCCCTAAGTCCAAGCACTGGTTATATAGTTGTACAGGGTACCTAGTTTAAAAGCAAACAATTTTATTTTTCATTTTTCATTTTTTTTCATAATTATTTGTTTTTATTTGAATTTTTGTGGTGCTGAAAAAAAGGAATTTTTGTAACAAACTATTAATTATTTTTAATATTGTATTGGTTTAGCCTAGGTCAAAAATGGTTTGTACTAAAGCACTATCGGTGCATGATGTAACAGATAATACTTGAAGTACTAAAATAATGACGGAAAAAATATATATTATGAAGTTTTTCTTCAAAGGCATTTACGTTACTCAATTCAAATGACTGTCGGAAATGTTGTTTTTAAATATTTTAATTATAGTAATATATAGGTTTCATAAATTACCTTTATATTTTAATGATACATATAAACCTATTATGTCTATACATTTTACGTCAAATGCAAGTTTTCTGGTAGAAAAGTTACTCACATATAACAAAAAAAATAAATTTATAAAAATATACACTACTATGATCTAAAAACTACAAATCTTTGCTTACAGATATACATTACATTCTCCTATATATCCTACCTTTCCAACTTTATCTATAACAATGATCTATCCATCATGCAAAGTATATCCATCTATTTCCTATCACCCTAATGATAATTATGATTTATATCAAATATATTTTATTTCTGTTTACCTATTTGTACATATTTTCAAATGATTTTATTAATAATATATTGCATTATAATTTTTTTTTATTTATTATAAAATTAAATTTAAAAAAAAACATATGACAATGAAGAGGTTGCAAATTTCTTTTTGTTACTAGGCATCAAATCAATTAAAAATATAAAAATAGTATACTATCCAATTATTAAGTTCCAACCATTTAAAAATATATATATATATATATTTAAACAAAATACAAAAATACATTTCTATTATATTATTATAAAAACAGTTAATAATAATATTATTATTAAATAGGGTTATTTGTTAAGTTCTTCTGTGGTCTGTGAAATATTAAATTGGAAGCATTTTTGGCTCAATTAGGATCTCATTAACTGCACAGAATGATGGTTGGGTGACTGCATAAAGAACAGCTTCTGCGACATTAGATGGTTCAAGAATTTCATTGTTAGAACTACAGTCATATCGATTATATGCCTAAAATGAAAAAAAATTATAGTACAATAAAATTCAGTTAAATAATAAAACAAATATATTTAATTCAATGTTGATTGAATCAATTTTTTAATAATGAATCTAAACGTTATTTTTACCTCTAAATCATTATTTCTATTTAATAACTCAGTTTTAACATCTCCTGGTTGTATACAAGTTACTTTTATATTATGTTCAGTCATTTCAGTTCTCAGTGCACTAGCTACTCCTTCCATGAAAAACTTTGTTCCTGAATAAACACCTAAACCTGGAAATGACTATAAAATTGAATTAGATTTATTATTTTCACAATTATTTAGCTACACAACATACTCTTCGACCAGCATTAGATGTTATGTTAACAATGTGCCCAAAATTTCTTGATGTCATACTAGGCAAAACAGCACTAAGACAATTTAACATACCATTGCAATTCACTTGCACCATTTCATCCCATTCATCTATTTTACATTTATCAAATGTTGTATAAAACATAACTCCTGCATTAATGACCATTATATCAATTAGACCAATAGTTTGTTCAATATTTTGAACAACTGTTTTAACCTAAATAAAATATACAGATATAAGTTACCTAATAATCATTTTTAAAATAAATAAAAAATCTATATTTATATATAATTTTATTTTTCTATGGAGATTTTAGATTCTGAGAGCAGATAGGTTATATTATTTGAAAAAAAAAAACATTAAATTAAGTATGTTTAATAAATGATTAAGCTATGTATTATGTAAAATATTTTAGAATCTATTTCTATTTGACAATACCAGCTTAAAGTTCAATTTTTTTTTTGATGTTACATTAATGATATAGGAAAAAAAAATCTTATTTTTGGCTGTTAGTTACTGTAGTAAATTCAGTGGCGCAACTAGCACAAAATCCTAGGGGAGGTTTTATATTATACCATTAGTAAAATACGGGGGGCTTCGCTCCATCCTTCCTATACATCTTAAAATATATGCACTAAAAAATTAACAAAATTATTTAACTTTTAATGATTTTTATACATTATACAATAGTTATTAACAAATTATTCAAGTTTCATTTTTCTTTGACTATAGTTATAAATTGTTGTGAAATTTGATCAGAATCAATTTCTATATCTTTTTCAATACATAGTATGGATAAATAACTGAAACAATATTGGTCGATTATTGACCTTAAGTATGTATTAATCCACCACATGGCAGAAAATGCACGTTCTGATGTTGCAGAAGATATTAGCAATTTAATGGCAACTTGTACTTAGATTAGTACACTTGTACTAACTTACTTGTTGTACTGACTTTGTAATTATTTTTTATTCAATTCAAGAACATATAAATTATTATTTATTTTGAAAGGGCTAATCCCCCCCCTAATTGCGCTTATGAGTAAATTAGTAAACTAACAACATATAAACCCAATAAGAAATTAAATATACATTTGTTAGATTGGTAACATCCATTTTGTATGGCACCACCATATTTTCATTAGAAACACCTAATGAAATAATCTCCTCTTTTAATTTGAGTAGACGATTAATTCTTCTTGCAGTTGGAATTACGATAGCTCCAGCCAATGCTAAAGTTTTAGTTATATGGTACCCAATTCCTGAAGAAGCACCCGTAATCAATACAACTTTTGATTTTAAGACCAATGGTATTTCTAGTGGTGATTTTATTGAATCTAAATAAATATAAAATAAACTAAATATTAAAAACATAATTTAATTAGAGTAAAATTAATTTTAAAAAAAAAATGGAAAATAATTTAAGAACATAGGAATAAATACAAAATTACCTTTTATTTGGGGTATTAAATTCAAACCAGTTAATGTTTTTAATATTCTATGACATTCATTTTTATCTAAGCTTGGGTACTTTAAATTAGCAGAAGCTAAATATCTTTCAATGTTTGTTTTTTTCACTGTTGGCTGGTTTTCTAAATAATCTTTATCTTTCATTGTAAAATTCAATAAATAATTAATTGAAATTAACTCAGGTTTAATACTTGAATTTTTTTTAATTATTTCTGACCATTTTTCATATGGCAAACATTCTAAATGGTATCCAACATCTTTCATTACTTCCCATAAATTTCTAGATAAATAATCATATTTTTTATATTTTATTAAATTACAATACAAATAAAATCACTTAATAATTCATTATTATTTTTCAGACATACTTTGAATTAAATTTATCATTTATTAAATGGTAGATCTTCCCAGATGATTCATTCAGATTTTGAGCAAGTTCTACAATAGTATGTGCAATAAAATCCACAGGTGTTAATTCAAGCTATAACAATCGTATATACATATATTAATTGTTCTTTACTTAAATTATTTATTTTGTAATAAATACCTCCCAATCTATGTCAGGATATGCATTTGTATATAATACACCTTGTATTATAAATAAAGTTAGATCTGTAGAGTTCCAGCTAGGTTCAAATCTACTTCCACTGATGTTGCCACATCTGAATATTGATGCTGGTAATCCTTTATTGATAGCATTTAATATTAACTGTTCAGATAACCACTTTGTTTGTCCATAACCTTCTTTTAATAATGGCGCCCAATTTTTTGGATCGTCAGTTTCTTGAATATTTTTAAATTCTCGAGGAAAAACTGACGATGAGCTGAAAATGTTTCAGAAAAATTATTTATTGTTAATCCATTAAATTAAAATTTGTACTTTTCTACTATTAGTATAATTCAATTAAATTAAATGGTATTTTTTAAACATCAAAACTGTTAATATTTACATAAAAATATTTTGAGTATCTATACAATTCAGACATTTTAATATTCTCTATTATCAACTTTATAAACTTTAAGTTTTATTACCAACTCACCTAATATAATGTAGTGGTTTAATTTTACCATCTATACAAAATCTTATAACATTTTTAGTGCCAATGACATTATTTTTGTAAAGGGCTCCAAATGGATATGATAAATTAACCTGAGCTGCTCCATGAATAACATAATCAATTTCGTTACATATTGCTTCATAATCATCATCTGTCATACCAAAATGCAGTAAAGATACATCGCCTAAATGTAAAATTCATTTATAAATATTAAAAAAAAAAAAAAACATTAAAAACCATAATATAAATAACAATTATATATCAAAATCAGTTTTTAGATTTTCCATACTTTTCATATTTTAGAATCTACTATTGTTAATAATATGAATTAATGTTTAATTTAAATATTAAGTATTATAAATATGAATTCAGAATAATAGTAAATAGCTACATAATTCCTGTCTCAAAAATTTAATTTTTACCAATAACTCAACATGTTTGAAAAAAGTACATACATTAAAATAATTTAGATATCATGTTTATGTACCTTTTAAAACAACTACTTTAGAATAAAATAAGCTGGTAGAACTATTATTTAAATTATATTTCTTCATTGTCTGTTCAAGTTTTTCAAATGGTTCACATTCTGCTGAATCTCTCACCAAACAGAAAATGTTTACCTAAAAAAAAAATTATACATCAAACTAAATATAAAAACCATGAATAATGTAATATGTTATACTTGTGTTTTTAATAATTTATGCAAAATAAATGCACCAACAAATCCAGTTGCTCCAGTAAGTAATATATTACCATTAGTGAATTTGTTTTTATTTAAATATACAGCTCTCCAAAAGGATCGAAGTGTATTGTCTAAGCTAAAAATGTTTTATGTGTTTTATTATAAATGTAATTATTTTAAATATGCATTGCTATTACATAACAGAATTATCAATAAGTTTATTCAGTTCTTCCATTAAATTTATATCATTTGATGTAGTTTTGTTTTGATCTAAAAGTTTGGCCATTTCTTCGACATTAGGATTTAAAAACAAATCGTGTACACGCAGTTGTACTCCAAACGTTTCATTTATTTCACTAATTACACTGGCTGCTAATAATGAATGTCTAAAATGAAAAATAATCAATAGCAGAACATGTTTATCTGGCATTAAATCTTTGATGATTTCCCCAAAATAAAAAAATTTGAATTCCCTTTTTTATTTTTTCACAATATCCAACATAGCCATTTTATAAATATATTTTGAATTAAAATTTTGGTATTACAAATATTTACTAATGATTTAAGATTCTACAATTTTTTTGAAGTTTACAAAAATAATTTAAAAAATTTCATGGACAAATTGGTTTGTAGAAACTTAATGATTTAGGTATCATTAGTATTAAATATTTTTAACACTAAAATTCTAATTCAAAATATATTTGTTAAATGGATATCTTAGTTTTGCATAAACTATTTTTTATTTTGAAAAAATATCTATAGAAAATAAGCTTTATAAATTATTAATAAAACAATTAAAAATATTGAACAGAAAAGTTATTGAATTTGGCGAATCTTCATGGGACACCTATATTTTATAATACCTATAAATACAAATATGACATACTAAAATTAAATTCTCTGAACATGTAAAATATAATTCAATATAATTTTACATTTATAGATTTATATTTTCCAAACCACATTGTTAAATTATATTAATTTAATTGAAAAATTAAAAAAATATTTGATTATATCTTAAAAAATCTAATAATTTGTAGGTATATTAAAAAAATAATGAAAGGTATACAATTGTTGTACATTATTATTTGTACAGCAACTGTACAAATACTTAAATTGTTTATAAAATGTAAAAATGAATACCTAACTACTGATGTGTACCTATTAATAATAAAAAAAAATTCAAGTTATGTGAATGGTGATTGAATCAATAAATATCAAAAATTTATGAACACAGGCCTGGGTGAATTTATAGGTAAAACTAGTTTAAAAATATTAGTAAACCCAGTTTCAACATTGTCAAAATTGAAAGGCATATTTAATAAATATGCTTAGCAAAGAATCTTAAGCAATTGTTAATTTAAAAACTATTTATTTATAAATACTACAATTTATATAAATGATAAATATTATCAGATAATTGTCTACTTACCCTCCATTTTCAAAAAAATTATCTTGAACATCAAATCTGTATGTTTTTAGAGCTCTACAAAATATTTTCATTACAGTTTTTTCTGTTTGAGTTTTCAAATTATCCATTAAAATACCATTTGTTTTGTCCAAAGTAACTTTTGGTAAAGCAGATTTATCCAATTTACCTGTTGCTTGAACTACTGGCAATCTGTAGTAAGTGAATTAAAATGATAATTTTAAAACCAATTAACTATTTAAATACGTTTTAATAATGTATTTAATAGGTGCTTGTTCAAGGTATTTAGCTGATCGGGGATATTTTTCTAACAGATTTTAATACGTTTTTTTACAAATAAAATCGATTATCAATTTTTTGATAGTTGTAATTTTTTTAATAGGCTTTTAAAACTCAAATTTTAATCAAAATCACAATATTTCGAATACTATTAATAATTGATCTAGGTATAATAATACATTTCCTTTGTTGGTCAAAAATACTATTCGATTTTTTCAAAAATATTGAACTTGACTATACCCAGAATCATTTGTAGTTAATCATTAATCGTTATTGTGAACAAATTTGAAATAAATTACTTTATTTATTCTACCTTCTAAATCCCCATTATAAAAGCAGTAACACCCATCAGCAGTTCTATAAATCGAGGATACATGGCACCAAAATAATTGTTTGTTATCATTTCGTATAACTCTGAAACTAATAAAAGTATGAAACGATTTAAAAAAAAAACCTTGTCCCTAACTTCTTAACCAATATTTAGAACCATTTTTATCATCACTATCAATATTTAGCTACACAATATATAACTTTGAGAAGAATCGTTGCAACTAACCACAAACAATATTTATGAAAATAATTGGCCAAGTTCCAACAATAAAAAAATATTTTAACAGGTTAGTTATTTTATATATTATAAATGTCGAGAGGAAAATGAATACACTGAATTTCATCACGGTTTTTTCTTGATTACTATGCTAGTATTTAATTTGTAAAAAAACACAAAATGCGTTATTTTTGAATAACTGCACCAAAAGTATAATGGTGCAAATTTGTTTTTTTTTTTTGGTATATCTGAATGTAATTGATGTTTTTATAATTTTTCAACATGCTAAACATACATAAAATGACCTTAGGCTCTAGGAATTGTAGAAATTATACAGATGAAACTTTAAATAAATATATAAATGATATTGTGAATAAAAAAATTACACAAAGAGAGGCGAAAACACCATAGAAAATACTATGGCATACAATTAATTACAAGTAAAAAAAACAACATGATAAACAATGAAGCTGTCCAACTATTTTTCAATGTTGAAGACTATTGAGCACCTAAGTATTAAAAGGTCTGAAACTACTCAAACTAAAAAGCAAATAAAAAAGATAAAACTTGCACCTGGTTTGAGCTATGCACATGAAGAAGAAGACAGTTCAGATATTGATAAACTAATTGAAAATGAAGATGTGGGGCAAAATGTAGTCGTGGAAGATGATCAAGATATTTTCTACCCAGTAAGTTAAAATGGCAATATTCTATTAATGATTTTATTATTTGTCATTAAATATGATAAAACCTTGTATCTTGGTCATATAATAAATATAACGGAAAACGGTGCATTTATTTAGTCCATGGAAAAGTCTAAAAATATAGATGTTTTGATATCATGATGAAAATAAAGCCACTAAAACTTATCAGAAGTTATTTGTAAGTTAACGAACTTGAAGTGTATACAGAATGATAAAAAATTTGTTTTATTGTTATCAAATTATTATTTGTAAATTGTTATAAGATCAAGTTTATAGTATTTAATATATCAATAATTTAATATGAAAACTACTAAGTTAATTTGAAGACTGAAAAAAAGTTTTGTTATTCATTGGAATTGTATTTAAATATTACATAGTCGTTAAGTTTTCCTTCTTTAATTTTGTTTTGTTTGCTAACATAGGTAGGTGCATATTCACTTTTAAGATTGAAACAAGAAAAAAGTTTTGTAATATAATTTAACTGGAATTAAAACTAGTAGATAAGTTTCCTTAGTTAATTTTGTTTTGTTTGCTCATACACATAGTCACTTACAAGATTGAAATAAGTATCATATTAAAAAAAAAAAAGTATTCACAGTACTTTAATTTTGTTTATTTTTTTAAATTACGCATATAACATTTGTATGTCCTGAGGTGAATATTGATACATTTTTTTTTACACCAAGATTACTATGATATTTCAAGTTAAATTTGTAATCGGTGCAGTCACCCAAACAGACATTACTTTGTACCAAAATTTAAAAAAAAAATTAAATTAAATTTTTTTATTTTAATCAAATTTAAATTTCAGCATTATATTTCTTTGTTTATACCTAAAAGACTGTAGAAATTATAATATTCTATCTTAATTATTAAAGTTATATTGTATATTATAAGTTGAAAAAAACAAGAAATTTGGTGCAAAGTATCCTCATTTTACAGTATCAATTCTATTTTAATTCAAAGTAATAATAATTGAATACTTTTTGAAATAAAATACCTATATAAATTTTTTATATAACTTATTACAATTATTATTTTTAATAATTCTGGAATGATCAGATCGAAGAAGACTGTGTTTTCTGTAATCTATGATCTCTAGTATTCTCTACTCTAAAGAACTTTGAGTGATAAATAGTTGTCCAAAAATTATAAGAATTCGGTAATAGGTATTGCCCTGTTACATATTGACATTTATTCACTATTAAAGATATAACTAGTAGAAGTACTTATCTCTTATTGTGCATATAACATATCTTGTACCTACTATATTAAAGTGTATAAAAAATTAAATCCTACTTACTTAGTTTAGCACAGTAGTTCTTAACGTGGGCGATACCATCCCTTGGGGGTATTTAGGGCCCACGAGAGATTTATTTTTGATTAATTTTTATCCAACTCCTCTACCTAATTATCTAATAAAAGAATGTTGTCTTAAAACTAGGTAGGTATTTAAGAAACTAATTTTTTATAAATCACTATTTTTTTTATATTAGAGAAAAATATACAAACTTAACTTATATCTATTATTATTACTTTTAGAAAAAATATAATAACCTATCAAGAAAGTAAAAAAAAGGTGGAACCATATAATGTGGTAGTTTAAGCTTTAGCCTTTGTTTTAATGATGATACTGATAGCTTTGCTTGATCTTCTAATACAACATAACCTATTAAAAACTTGTCAGTGCCTTCTTCTCCAATAGACAATACACAAACTGAATTTACTTCAGATTCACTTAAAATGGTAGCTTCAATTGCCTAAAAATAACATGTATAATATATATTATACACAAGTAATTAATATTTTTATTCTATAATAATATAAGGCTAATACACGGTGAAAATTATATACCTACACTAATTGTATAATATAAATACCTGTAATTCGACTGTATAACCTCTAATTTTGACCATTGTATCACACCGTCCACAAATCTCTAAACTACCGTCAGTTCTTAAATAACCCCAATCTCCAGTTTTATACAATCGATCACCAAATTCTATTGGTACTGTGCTTGGTCGTTTAATGAACCGTAAAGTATTTAATTCAGGGCGGTTTAAATATCCAATTGCAAGTGTCGGGCCTCCAACATAAATCTATATACATAATATTATATAAACCATGATTTACATTTTGATATCTATCATAATTCATAATTTAAATTAATAGAGTAGAATTTCACCTCGCCTGGTTTTCCTATGTTTTTTATTTTGTATTCATTATCCATTATCAATAAATGTACACCAGGTAAAGGTGCACCAACTGGAGCAAATTTACTTTGTTTCAAATCGCATACTTTAGTAACATCTAAACAAATGTTAATATATTTTTTGAAAAATCATAGGTATGTTTTAAAACATCTAAACTAGTTGAATATATATAACAAGATGTTTATGTTATATATAAATATTTATAAATTTCTAAATGATATGCATAAATATATATGTAATAATTTAATATTTACCAGCACAAGTTACGTCATGGCATTCAGATACACTATAAAAATTAAAAATTTTAACCCATGGAGCAATTCTTTCTATTCTATCTCTTAAAGATGATATCAGTACTTCTCCACATATCCAAATTTGCCTAATAATTTTATTAACAAAAAAATGTATTAAAATAAAAATAGTAAATATCAAATTTATTCAATATTTACCTGAGTGTTTTAAACCCTTCAGCTACATTTATACCTTTGTAATCGAAGACTGCTTGTAAAAGAGATGGTGTAAATAACATTCGTGTTATTACATTTTTTTGAAGAAATTCTAACAATCTTGGTGGATCATAAATAGTATCGTCAGGTATTATATACATTGGAAGTCCTATAAATATATTGATATATTACAAATAAATATAATATCAATGAGTACTGTTCATAAAAATGTTTAATTTATTAATTAGAATAATTATTTGTTTAATGTGGAATTTTAAAATTGTAGAAATCTAAACAGTTTTTATCGTGCAGGTTAGGTTGCAATAAAGTCATAGAGATAGGTATTCATCTCGTGCAGGTAATTTACATTAAAATTGCAAAAGTTACATTAATATTAGAAATAGGTATTATAAAAATTGAAACAAATAACTCTGAACTGAGCTCAATTTAGTGTAGTAAATATACAACATAATTCTAAGTTTGAAATGCTCATAATTAAAAAACTAATAACAAAAAATGTGAAAGATAATATAATTTTTATATTTAAACAATAAAAATAATACAATGTAAAAATAAATTATTAGATAAATCCATAAGATTTTAATAACAGTTTTTAGTTAAATAGGTCAGTTACATCAGAAAAATTTGTCGAGATAACTGTATAATACCTATAGGCTATACTGCGTGTAGCCTTTTCAACACTTAACCTACCAACCTATAGCATTTAGTCTTGTACGCCACTAAACTTATCGTGCCACTCGGCTACTGTACACCGCAGTTGCAATAGACGCCAGACGGTTGTTACACGGCACGGCGCTGGCATTTTGCCGTGACCGTGTAATGTGAAAAGAGCCATAATATAGTGTACTTATATATTTATGTATTAAATATGCATTAATATCAAAATGTAATCACCTTTAAGTAATGGTCGAATCATTTCCCAAATAAAAAATACATTACAAGCTTCTCTATCGTCATTTTCGTAAGGAAAAGCCTTATGTCTCCATGTAAATGAATATACAGCTCCACGATGAGGACATAAAATACCTAGGTTGGTTGGAACATTTAGGTGTTCTAATTATATTACAGTAACAAAACTTATAACAGAACTATTAAATGTTGAATACATTAATCTCTACCAATGTTTACATTTTAAATTTTTTAGAAAAATACCTTTTGGTTTTCCTGTGGTGCCAGATGAATACACCACCAAAGCCAAGTCATCAAGTTCTTGTTTTTCTTTAGAAAACAATTTATCCGTTGATAGTTTTAAATTACTATACCAGCCATTATCCAAAAAAATTAGTTGTTGTCCTGTAATTCGACGTCCAAATATTTCTTTAGTGAGAATTGCTACAGGATTTGAATCTTCTAACACGGAACTAAGCAGTGGTAATGGATATGAAACTTCTAAGATTAAACATGCGCCTCCTATAGTACAAATATATTTTGGGATAACATATAAAGTATAATTTACCTAAAACTATAGAGAAAAAATTGTCATACAATATCACAATTTATTTTTGTGAACATATTATAAATATTATTATTTAACGTGTTAAATATTTCACTATTAATTGGATATTTGTCTGTAATATTTAATAAATAATAAGTATTAAAATAAAAAATGAGAAGGTAGGATAAATAAAGTTATTTAATGCATATATTTATGCAATGATCAACCATTGCTAATGAAATATGTTTCTGAGCTAAGTTCGGTTAAATATGAAACCCGTGATTTTAAAATTAAAATTTTAAACACGTAGGTACCATAAAACAAATTACTATATGACGTTAAACATTTGTTTTACCGTTAATAAGAACAACTTATGATTAATTTCGTATAAAACATAAAACTGTTACTGATCGGCTAAAATACCCAAACAATTTTAAAAATTAAAAAATTACTAATGTCTACAGTGGCGTGACGTACATATGAGCAGTGAAGCGTTGCACTTTCAGTTGTAAAACGTTATGGGTATATTTTTAAATTAACAAATTAATATTCAACCAAATAATGTTAAAATTAAATTAAAATTATTATACTATTCTTCATTGTTATTAAATTTTGTTGATCGTATTATTTTTATATATTATTGTTATTTGTAATTAGGTAATCTTAAAATAACACCGTTATCGTTTGTTTCCTGCGTTTCGGCGATCGGTTGCATTTTGTATCTTAATCCGTGTCGAAAATATTCCGTGCATATTCTTTAAATATGAGAAATAATATTACAACAGATGAAGCAATTCCAATTCCCTTTCCTGTTTTGCGTATGGGACTATTACAGTTTGTACTTTATAGTATACCTAAAAGTAATTGCATTAGAATTACTATAAGGAATAGTGGTACTGCTATATAAGCGATTATCGAATGTGGTACACGATCAATCATAATAGTTTTAAATTTTAATCGACATCATAATTATACTTATTTTACTAATAGTGTTGGAACGACACTGAAACTGTCGTCGAACGATAATCTATATATTTAGTACCTAATTATAAGTTGTGAATTATAGGTAAATCATAGGTAGATAATCGAGTTGTCTTATGAGTAAACTTGTAAATTATATTAGAATTTAGGATTAAAAAATATTATTTTGTTTGTAATTTAAAATTATCTAACACATAACTGTTAAAAAAAGTGTTATTTTATTAAAAATAAAAATATTGTTAAATAATATGTTAGTTTTCTAGGGGTAGTAAACAATATGGTACAGGTAGGTATAATTTTTAATGATTGCTTACACCTCTGACGACTCCGTGCCACGTCACTGAATGTCTATAAATAGTTAAAAAAATCACCAGAAAAACATTTTACGACGTCTAGAAAATGCCAGTATGCCCAAGTATTCTGTGATCATATTAATTCCTACGATTATTTTTTACCGAATTACAACAAAAATACCAAATCTGAAATGGTCATTTCCGTAAATATTACCGTCTTTACAACGTATTTCCCAGCCATTGAGAAAACTAAAAATCAAAAAACCACCTCCAAGTGTACAACTATAGACGAAATTGACTTTCAAAAAAGATACTACGCTTGAAAATTTGAGCAAGATTTCTGGTAAAAAGTTATTTATAGACAGAAAAAAAGTCACTTATATGCACTGAACTCTATACACTCTATATATAGTTCATTATATACCTGATATTAAAACCAATATACATTTTTTGTTGAGCTCAAGATCTAATAAATATATTATTATCATTAATATTGTACCTACCAGCTTTATGGATAGCAATGTAACTTATAGTATATTCCAAACAACGTTCCATTATAATACCGACCATTGAGTTTTTGCCTACACCTACACTTTGTAACTTCGTAGCTAATACATCTGTCATTTCATCTAATTGTTTAAACGTGACCTAAAATTTAAATAATTACGTAAAATAATTTGAAATTTATAATAATATGAAAATATAACTAACCATCGAGCCGTCTATATTAACAACAGCTACTGCATTTGGTGTTTTATTTACTTGATTTGTAAACATTTCGTCTAGACATCCATGTTTATCATAATCATACATATTTACAAAAGGAACACTTGACATTTTAAAAATGAATTGTATTCCAACGGAATCCCGACAGTAATTCTTAGACTATTTTTCTAAGACACCGAATTCAACTAGTGAATTACATTTGAGCACTATGGATTTATACACTATGTGACGAACTAACTATGTAGTTATATGTTCTGATTTTATCTATAACCAATTGTTGAATTAATTTTACATATGCCGATGTAAAATAAATGTGGCGTGATAATTTATTATTTTATTTATATACTTCATTTTTCTGTTCAAAAACTAAAATTGTAATCATTAATTTTTATGGCGTGTTTTATCTATTCAACCGCAGAAGAATGTCAAACAAATTAAAAATTACCTAGTATGTTTATAAGTTAGAGGTCACAACTAGTCATTCTTATTAACTTATTATAATACCATTTGGTTATAATTGGCCATTATTTCTTCGTAATATCTATATAAACAATATACAAAAATACAATAGGTATTATTCATAAGTATTAGGTTAAGCTATGTATAATTTAAAGAAATATATTTTGATAATTAAAACATCATGTTATACTTGTTATATATTATCTATGATAATATTTTATATTATACAATTTAGTACTAATATTAAATATCTAAGTATACCTCTACAATAGTGATTCTTTTATCGTCAAACACTTATTGTTTCAAAAAATATTGACTGTTTTCCAAAGAATTTTAGTTAATAATTTAAGAAATAGGTAGCTCAAAAATATTAAATTACGATTCTTTTTAATCACTCTTATTTTTGAGAGTGAAACGACTATACTTACTTTTGGTTTTCAGAAGTAACCTGTATTTAAAATTTCATAAATGGAGTACCTATCAGTTTATTTGTTGATTTATGTAAAAGTGTCAACCTGTTTATGATGTATTCCATTTTTAAGTTTCGGTAGGAGGAAATTAGTGGAGCATGATTTGTGTGGCAGCATGGTGCGCGCGGAGTTCCTAACGATTTTATAATTTAAAATATTTAAAATTGTGTTATCTTTGACCAAATTTTAAGCATAGCAAAAGAAAATGTCTTGTTTGTGGGTAAGAGAGTGTCGATGTTTGATTTTCCGTATAGTTTTTCCAATCATTACTAAAAATCGGGAAAACTTAGGAAATACGGGATTTAGTTTTTTTGTTGTTATTCAGTTAAAAACTATTGTACACACCTGTAGTTTTCACAAAATAATTATATTGGCCTTTTGTAAACGTATTGAAATTGTTAAAACATTCTAGCTATTAAAGCTATTTCTAGGGATTTGATATTTTCATGTTTTTTTTATTTACAGGTAGTCATAGCCGGTATGTATTTGTTATTAAAATTACATGAATTACTATAATAAGAGATATATATATATATAGATATATATATAATAAGAGAAATACTTAAAAATTTAATACAAATTACAAGCGTTTTAAGATACAATTTTAACGAAAAAAAATTGTTTGGTTTTCCAATGGGTTTTTATAATGGGACGAAACCGGAAAGAAAATTATAGGTAAAACGACAAATATCCACGGTGCGCTGTTACTGATTATTTTTATTGATTTGTATCATTGTTTTTAATTTTCGCAAACTAGAAATATTGCTATTATCAAAAAATACGACTCCAATAAATAAACGACAAGAGACCTTTTATGTTGTGTTTTTAATCTAGTTGATAAGTGAGAAAACTAGTTGACATAGGTGGAACTATGGGGAATGCTGGCACTAATTTAATTTATAAGTATGTTTATATTGGTAATAATATAATTTTAGATTCTGGGTTGAACAATGATGCTATTTTTTCATTCAGATTTGAGGTTTAAAATACCATAGGTATATTTTATAGATAAGACTTTATTATATTATAGTAATAAAAGTGCAATAGATATTCAATTATTTGAACCTCGTTCAAATTAATACGTTAACCTCGTCATTTAAACGTATCCTGCAACATCTAAGGAACGAATCTTTTAATGACTGGATTTCATCCCTAATGACCAAAGACAACTCGCCCTGGAGAGCAACACATAACTGTTTAAAACAAAAGCCCGCCCCAACTTACTTAAATATTTTCGATGGTACTTAATACAAATTAGATAAAGAAAAAGCTGAATTTATCTGTTCTCATTTTCAGAAGTCTTCAAGCCCCACCAACTCATTGGTAAAATTACCTTCATGGAAACAATCGAAAGCTCTCTTACTTCAGCCCTACCACTTTATCTTGCCAGCAAACCTTTTTCACTAGGTGCGGTTCTTCATTTTATAAATACCTTTCCACTAAAAAAATTAGCCAGAATAGATCTCATCACAGCTGAAGTAGCCCGACAGCTGCCAAAGACGGCATTAGTTCACCTAACTCACATCTTAAACTCTATCTTGAGACTTTTGTACTTCCCTATTCAATAGAAAATCTCTCTTAGAATACTAATTATCGAACTTGGCAAACCTCCCGATACTCCGATATCTTATCGCCCAATAAGCTTGCTTCCCTTTTTTGCAAAACTGTGTGAAAAAAAGATTTTAAAACGAATATCCAACACCATCAATGACAAACAAATCATACCTTGCACGCAATTTGGCTTCCAAAATAAACATTCCATTATCCATCAAATACACCGCCTAGCTGATTCAATCACCTACTCCTTGGAAATGAAGTTATACTGCTCAGCTGCCCTACTCTATGTTGCTTAAGCCTTCGATAGAATCTAGCATCCTGGTCTCTTACACAAGCTAAAAATAATTTTTCCTCCACCATACTATTTATTTTTTAAGTCATATCTCGAAGACAGATTCTTTGCCACAAAAGTTGGCTCTGAAATCTTAAATTTGGCCCCAATCCTAGCTGGTGTCCCCCAAGGCGCCATCTTTTCCCTCGCACTATTCAACATATACACAGCCGATCAACCAACCACTTCTCAAACTTCTGTAGCCGACTTCACTGACGGAAAAGTTATATGCATTTCCGAAAAAAATTCACCTCTAGCCAGCCAACACTTCCAAAGTCTTCTAAACCTACTTGCAGACTGGTATTCTAAATGAAGAATACAAATAAATAATGAAAAATCATCCCACATCATCTTCACTCTCAAACAAACTACAGTACCTCCAGTCTATTTAAACAATAAAGTTATCCCTTCTTCCTCCAATGTCAAATATTTGGGCCTCACACTTGATAAAAGACTTACCTGGACCGTACATATTAAGCAGAAATGTCTCATGCTGAATGCCAGACGAAGAGCATTCTTCCCAGTTATAGGAAGGCAAGTTAAAACTAACCTAAATACAAAACTGCTACTATACAAAACCCTCTTTAAGCCAATTTGGTTACACGGAATCCAACTGTGGGGAGCAGCAAAAAAATCCAATACTTACAAAATCCAAAACATTCTAATTGACCTCATTACGAATGATTACATGCGTTCCTCCGTACGTTTCAAACCACACCTTATATTCAGTCTAAACAATTTTAACTGTTCAAGAAGCTAAAAATTCCTAAAAATTATTCCGTGTCCGTCTTATAAACCATTCTAACACACTAATCCGTTCTCTAACCTCTGAATCCATTCCAGGAAATCCACCTAGAAGGTTAAAGAGAAATTGGAACCGTGACCTGAAATAACCCTTTCTAGCCAGTAAGTGTCGCCACTGGGTGATTACTTCATCATATCAACTTTGCCTTCTTTTTTTTTTATGTAAATCCTCTAACATGCTTAATATAAAACTATATTCTTGATTGTATTTGTTAAAAAAAAAAAAAAATTGAAATATTTAATATCCACTAATTATTCATATTTATCTCTAATTCTATGCGCAGCGCCATGTAAATAAATTAGAAAACAAACTCGCATATGATGAACGTTATTCGTTACGGAGATGTTCCTCTCTTGCATGTCAAGAACTAACTTCGAACGGTATGCTGTATGCATCACACCGTCCGTTACAGACATAGATAATATAATGATAACAAATTGTGATAATAATTTAGAGAGCTTACAATATATATTGTTGAAGGCTGTGCAAGGTGGAACTGTACCTGCTGGTCATTGGATATAGTGGATACGGACTATCTGAGTTAAGATATTATAATAAAGTTAGTGTCACTGGAATACTGGATAAACAACAAATATACGTGTGTCGTCACATAGAGTTTATTGTTGGTAGGCAATATACTAAACTACTCCTGATCATGTGTTGTGTTATCATTGAGTTATAATGAATGCACATTGCACATAATAATTTTACTTGTTATTGATTTGTTTCGACCTTTTATAATTTTTAAAACATTTTATTGTGATAGGTACATGTTTGTTTTGAAGTGTTAAATTTTTGTATTGAATTACGACTTTCATTTAGTTAATTATAAAATGTGTACAATATTTGATCAAATAAAATTGTTGCACAGCCAAAAGTTATACTCCAATGTTATAAAAGTGGTAAATTTTGATTCGCTTTACGTTTTGTATTTTTAATGCGTTTTAAATAAATTTCACTCGTGTTTTAGGCAGAAATGGTTTTAAAAGTTAGTGAACATACAGTAGATATCTTAACTGCGCCCCATAAATTTCGAATATATTCATATCTTGGTGACTCACATTACTTCTTAGACAATTATCGTCAAGCAATAGCTGTCTATAAATCAGCTTTAATATTCAAAGATGCCTGTTCTACTACAAAAACCCTACTTAAACCAAAAGAGTGTGAAAGTGTAAAAGATCCTATGCCTGATGTGGGTAAGTAAATTAAAAAGTTATCAACAAAATACTATTTTCTTGTATCAAATATTGTTTCTTTTTCAGATATAAAATATCAATTGCATTTATGTTTTGTTAAATTAAAAGATAACAAACAAGCATTAACAATTTTACAATCAATACCAATTAAACAAAGAAAACCTAAAATTAATATGGCCATAGGAAAATTAAATCATTCAATGGGTAATATAATTCCAGCTGTTACTGCTTATAATAAAGTTTTAAAAGTAAGTATTGAGATATGAATATTACTTTATTTTTAAAGTTTTGAAATTTTAAAATAAATTATTGATGGATACATTTTATTTTGTTAGTCTCTAAATAGGATATTGGTAGTATCTTCCTCTGTATAATTATTAATATTTCGAACACAATAAATACTATATTTAATCAAAATTTCTATGTGCAATTTTTATTTAAACTTAAAAGTATTTATATTTATTCTTATTAGTTTTTTTAAATTTAATTTTCTATTTAAAATATTTTAGGAAAAGTATTGAGTATATAATTATATATTATTCATAGGAAAGTCTGTGTTCAACTTCTTATCTAGTAATCTTGAAACACGAATTGACTATTGTTGAGTATTTTTAATTCTAAAAAAACACAAATTATTAATAAACTAAAGGACTTCACTTACAACACAGTACTTATAACTATAACTATACATCATTAAGCTTGGCTAACTTTGGCACCCGAGAAATTACTTACATAAATGGAAGGTGAACAAAGGAGATATTCTACCTCCTCTCCTGAGAATTGAAAATTGAGCTAACTGTAGATTGAAATTAATTATGTATAATTAACAATAATTATTAATAATAACAATATTTATATAAAACAAATATTAAAATACGAATTTATAAAATAATAACTTACTCGTTCCTTTTACAGCTAACTAACTAGTTTACATCTATTTTGTATTTTAATTATGTACTAGGTGCCCTACAGAAGTCTGACAATTTCAATAACTTTTATTCTATTCAATATTTTTAAGTTTCGCGTATGTTGAATTACGACAACAACTGTTACGAGGCTCGCACATTGTGCCATTTAGTATTTAAAATAACTAGGGATGGACGGAATCAAATGCGTTTTGATCGGGACACGGTTTAATTTTCTCGTTGTGCGCAGTATAGAGACTTGCATTTTGATTCTTACATTTTATATTTTTCATAAAACTAATAAAAAAAAATTTTTAATTTTCTCTGCAAAATCGAAAGATAGCCATTTTATAAATAAAAATTTGAAATAAAATGTTATTAAAAATATTTACTAATAATGAGTCGTTCATTTTCTAAAAGGTATTTAAATAAGATTTAGAGTGCTAGTTTTAGTTTAAAAAAAATATACTTATATACATGTATAAAAATCATAGCATAAGGCTCAAATATTTATTTCAAAAAAATAACAAAACTTTAAATATTGAACATTATTATTATTATTATAGTTATTGCATTTGTCAATTTGTCAGATCTTTGTAGGACATATTTTTTTTAGGAGTGTCCACTTGCAATTGAAGCAGCTGAAGGGCTTTTGAATCTAGGCGTTAAAGGGGCAGAAGTGAACTCTATGATGATAGAAATGGTTGGAATTTATGGACTTGAATGGTTTGTATTTAATATTTATGTATTCATAATAATTTATTTATAATGTTTTTTTTTATAGGATTACTGGTTGGATTAAAGCACATGCCCATTTATTTAATCATACTGATTATCCTAAAGCCATAAATTCATTAAAACAATTGGATGATCCCTCATCACCTTTATGTAATTGTAATAGATTATTAGTAGCTATAGGAAGAGCATACTATTTAAATGGCGATCGTAAAAATGCACTTGTTTACTTACAAAGAGTTAGTTTTAAAATTTATGTTCTATAAATACTTTAACAAAATAAATCTTTTAGGCTTATAAAATAAATCCACTTATGCAAGATGGCTTGTCTACATTAGCAATGTGTTTATACATGGAAAAACACAATAAAGAATTAGACAAATTACTTCCAACAACTTATACTGATGAATCATCAGTTGATCCTTATATGTGGATAGTTCTAGCTTTTGTGTGTTTTAGCAAAAGTAATTATTCTAAAGCTTTGTGTTTAGCTCAAAAGGTATTTAAATTAGAATGCATTTATAATTTTTAGTGTATAATTATTTATATTTATTTTTAAAGGCTTGTTCTGTTGATCCAAAAAGTATTGAGGCACTATTATTACATGGTATGATATTAACTAGTATGAAAAAATACTCAGATGCTATTTTACAATTTCGTATAGCTAATGATGTAAGTATGAAAATAATTATAATATGTTTTTATTATTAAATTATTGTTATATTTTTTTTAGATTGCATCTCATATTTTTGATCCTCATAAAGGTATTGTGGACTGCTATATAGCACAACATAAAATGAGGAATGCCATAACTGCTGCAAGTAATTGTTGTAAACAAATGGATAACCATCCAAAAGCATATACAGTAAGTAGTTCTTCAAAATAAAAATAATTTGTATTTTAAATATTTACTTACACTCTTTTAAAAATTGTTTATTTGATAAAACAAAATCCCCTCTTCTTTTTATCTTTATTAATCAATACATAAATACTAAGTTTTTTATAAATCATTATTAACTTTTTCAATTTAAAAAAAGAAATGAGTATCACTCTGTCACTTAATATTCTATATTTAATTATTTAAAATTTATTTTATGATCCAGTTGTATTCCTCGATACTAATCAAGGATCCAAATACTGTCGGTAAAGCAAAAATACTTTTACAAAGAGCAATAAATGTTGATGACGGCTATTTACCAGCAATATATATGTTGGCTCAAATACTTGAACAAGAAGGAAATTACAGTTCTGCTATAATCCTATTGCATAGGCAGGCATTAAATCAACCAACTTGTAGATTATACCAAATGCTGGGTGATTTAAGTGTCAAGCAAAATCAATTAGAAAAAGCATTTGATTTTTTTTATTCTGCACTAAAGTAATTAATTTGATTTTATACATTAAAATACAAAATATATACTGTGAACACTTAATTATTAATGGGTTTAAAAACTTATCTATAACATATTTTGGACAGTCAGTCAAAACAATATACTAAAACTGATAAACTGACCTACTGGATAAAATTTTCTACTGTCACTGCTTACGAATACTGATGTAATATTTTGAATAAAAAAAACGGTTTGGCAACTATTAGCGAGACAAATTCTGTTGTCAATTTTTTTAATAATATTTTAAATAGAGATTAAAATATACTATTATTTCAATCCCAATATTATAGAATAATTAATACTGGATTCTATTAATAACTAATAAAAAATAATCAATTTAATTTATTTTGTTAGGCCCGTTTAATTTGAACTTGTATCAAACATGCTTATTTCATGTTCCCTTCAGAATAACATTTTTAATATTGACTATTTGACATAGACAATACACAGCACGTTTTTGGGTAGTGGTGAAATATGCCTATCAAATAAGTGGATCACGGCTATTACTTGTAATGGCAAGTTTCACATTAACATATATACAATGTTTTATATTTTTCATGTTTTTCGTTCCACTTGTCTTCGCATAATCAATGCACCTTATTGTAAAAATAATGTGTAACGACAATGTTTTGAAATTGCATCACGTAAGGGTGTATATTCTAATATGTGTTACACTGAAAATTAAACTATATTTAGTCACTTTTGTTTGACAAATTATAATTTTATAATTCAAGCCATTGGTTTAGATTGGAAAATTAGTAATTTAGACATTTTCAAAATTGTATTTATTTGTTTTGAAATCTAAACAAAATTAACTCAAGCCCTTTTTCCTTGAGACCAAAGATTAAAGGCTTTAGACTTTAGCCCGAATATTATGCATGGATGAATGCTAACACTAGTGACTCCAATCAAACACTGAAGGAGTTATTCAACATTGGTTCGTATTTGAATCCTAACACAGAAAACAGTAACGTACAAACGTTCAAAAAATAAATAATTTATTAGGTTAGGTAATAATTATGTTACTATAAAATCTATTGAACATTAATATGTATAAACTCTAATCAAATGCTTCTAATTAGAGGCATTTGGTTTATAAAATGAAATTAATCTATTGTAAGTAAATGAAATATTACATTTTAAACTAAATGGAAAACCACAAATATTTAGTTAAATAGTTATATTTAAAATTTTACATTTACACATGTTCACTGTTTATATTTGTATTACACTTTTAAATTTTAATAATGATCACTAAATAATATTAATACGTAAATATATTAACAAAATAAATTTGTATATTCAAATTTTGGTTTGTTTAGCCTTGACCCTAATAATAAACGAGTTATGGAGAGTTTAGAGAGTTTGGGAAAACCATGCAATACTTCTACAGTGACTTCCGCCGATTCAACTGGACCCATATTGAATGGTTCACTTTTAGATGCAACATTTAGTGGTGTAAACAATGCTGAAAATGAATCTACTCCGTTCAATGTTGCTCATGAGGAAGATACATTTATGGATTCTGATCACGAAGGATCCGGATCAGACATATCCATATAATTATTATTATAAGTACCAATGAATTTAGCAACTTGAATAATTCCCATTATTGTTCAATTTTGTGATTATGACATGAATAATGAACGATCTCGCCATTTGGACATCTTACAAATGCGCTATAACATTAATTATTATTATAAAATAACATTATTTTTATTTTTTAAGTAAAATACCTTTGATTTCCAAATCTCTTTTTGCATACTCTACAAATATTGAATTCTGTTAAGGTAATATTTTGTGATTCATAAAATATTCTCTGCTGTTGAATCTAATAAATAGAATTAAGAACTATTATATTAAGCATACAGATAAACTAATAAAACTACATTTTACTTTTAAAAGTTTTGTGTTAAGTAATCCTCGGTTTACTTGATAAAGCCTCCTATCGCCTATTGCTTTATCTAAAGCAATTACCAGATAATTACTTATACGATGAATTGGTATTTCATCTGGTAATACTTTTAGTACATCAGGAGTAGCAATTTGTGAAGCATTATTGTTTAAAATTTCAATAACTTTTTCTAAATTTGGAGCTGGTTTAGATACACCTCCCAATCCAGCTAACCAACTGTCTGGAGGGTCAATTAGTAATCTTAATAATGTTACATATATCTATTAACAAAAAAAAAATTGTAATTAAAGAAAATACATTTTTTGATATTAATTAATATTACTTGATCACAATCTTGGTTTCTTGATTTATAAACTGTATTACAATATTCAATTGCTCGATCTACGTCATGCAATACAGTGACATACATAGACAAAACTTGTTCATGGCGACCAAGTTTACCCAATACTATAGCACGTTCTTCAAAAAAACCTATAGAATGAATGTACAATTATAACTTGGATAATAACTTAACATCTAGTTTGGTCACAAAGACAAAAATAAGTAATTTATTATTAAGTGGAATGCATTAGTAAATCATAGACTGAGCTAGTAGTCCAACCAGGATTTGTCAGAAGGGTCTAAACAACTGGATTGAAGATTTCAGAGTAAAATATTAATAATTCCTTCTTTTAAGTAATTTTAAAACAAATATATATATTACCATCTAATGGAAAATGAACTAATACTGTTTCTGGAGTATAATACTTGGATTGTTTTAAAAATTCTAAAAGTTTTGCTTTAGTATTTTGAGCAGTTTGTTCATCAGCTTGCATTGACATGTTGTTATACTGCTGAAGTCTTTCTCTGTATTGATGTATTAAAGCATTATGACATATAGCGTTAGTATCATTCCAAACATGAATTACGTGTTCCAAATAAGGTATAATTAGATTTTTATGATTTCTAATTAAAAAATCTAATATTTTAGGTCTAGAAAATTGTTCAACTTCAGCAACATCTTCGGTAAATATAGTAAGGCCATCTTCTGGGTACTTATTTAATACCCAATCCGAAAATTGAAGAATTAAATCAATATGATTTGAACCTATTAAAAAGATATATTTTTAAATAAAGAATAAACAAAACAGGAATCAGCAATTACCAATATTTTGTAGGTACTGAATAGTTCTTTCAGGTCCTTTGAGATTGGAATCAAAATCATCTGACTGTTTTTGAAGGAGTTCTAATGCTTTACTATGAAGTCCTTTAGTTTGATACAAAATTATTAGTTCACTGTATTTTTTATACTTTTTTAATGTTGTTTCAGTTTCTAACAAATGACAATGGTTCAGTCTTAAAAGTGGTGCTATTAAAGCATCATTGGTCTACAATAAAAAAAAAGTATTTAAATATATAACTTACAAATATTACTTTGAACTATTTTTATTTTTATCTTAATTTACTTGTAAATAACATTTTAGGAGTGTAGTGTCTATTATTTGAAGTAACTGTTCTTGATAATTATTATTCATTTCAATAATGTCTGATTTATTTTTGACTGTAGGTTCTTTTAAAAGTTTGTAACGCACCTGTTAATTCATAACAATTTAAGAATTATCTTATAAATGCAATACAATTAATTTAAAACTTGTATTACTTCTGTCAAATATTCTATCAATGCAACAATTTTCATTTCCATTTCTTTTTCAAGTATTTCTTCTCCATAGTCCGAATCACTTTGAGGTAATAAATTTGGAAATAATCTTATAACATCATATGGATCTAAAAACAATATAGCTCTATATGAAATTAACTTTAAAATAAGTGGAATACAATTTTCAGTTTCTTACCAGTATTCAACTTCAAAAATTCCCTCATGGATTCTTGATACTTCTTTTTCTCAAACAAGTCATGAGCATATAATGTTCTTATTTGTGATACATTTTTTTCTTTATCATCAACAGATTCATCAGATATATTCTACATTATATTTTAAATTGTTATAAACTACATTCAAAAATGTACTTTTTGTTATATATACTATATACTGTATCATATTACATACATAATACATATATTATTGTAATTGATTCCCTATGTCTAATTCCATATTATATAAACAATTTCTATGTATAGGTTTATACATACAATAGGATCAAAGTGGGGGAGATGTCCAGAACTAGAAACACTCTTGGTTGTGTAACTGTATTCTAGACTCAAAACAGAATATTTTAAAAGTAACTGGCAATAATCAATCTTTTCTAATAAAAATGGCATTTATCATGTTTTGTAGCTTGAGATACAGTACATTTTGCTTTAAATTTGTTTAAAACTAAGAGTTGTTTGTAAATCCAGAATTAGAAATTATTTAAGAAATACAATAGTACAAGATAAGGGATAATATGTGCTAGGAATATGCTAGAATATACTAGTAAAATTATGTGAGACTCGATGAAGTGAAAAGAAGCAGCATAATAATTATGTAATAGGTTAGGTAAAAAGTTGGTGTGTTCCTTGTACAACAAAAAGAATATTTGACAATGTCATAATATAGGTATCTTAAGTTTATTTTATTCCTCATTAAATTGTTTATGAAATATTGAAATATTATGTTGAATATTTATAATAAATCACTTACGGCCAGTTTTAGAGCTAGTTGAAAATCTTTATCTTCAAGAAGTCGTTTAATTTGTCTTGCAAATGGAACTGCTTTTAAACAACAAACATCCAATGCAGATGATGCATAAATTAAACCATTTTGACAAGTAAACATACTCATAGTTTTAGAAGTAGTTGATATGACTTGACGTGCAATAGAATTTTCAACAGGTTCTATAGTTTGTATATATAATTTATCACTTATGCTTGCTATTAAATAAGGTTCATCATATACTAAAATCAAATTTTATAATTAAATAAAACTAAAACATTTTATTTTCATGGTTGAAAATTATAACTTACAAATAATAGATGGTGTGTCAACCCATTTAATAGTTTGTTGTTCAGCTTTATTACCTGTTGTACTGAAAATAATTACTTGGGCATCTTTGACAACACCAAACATTGTGTCCGATATTTTAGTTATTATAGGTTCTTGATTTTTTCCAGTTAAGGACAAAGATGTTATCTTTTCCATAGTTACCTATATAAATTATTTGAATTTAGTTAATGTTATAATCTAAATAGAATAAGCTATTTAATTTAAATGTAAATAATTAAGTACCTATATTAATAATTTAGTAAATATGTATTATTATTACATATTAGTTACCTTTATGATAAACAAGAGATAATATCAGTTTTTAATTATATAGATTGTTTTATTATTTATTTTATTATATGAAATTTTCCTATTTAATGTAAACAAAATAGTAACAATTAAGTATAACATCCATCCAAACATTAAAAAAAAAAAATGCAAGTGTAATAAAATTTTACATTAAATATTTAATATTATTTGAAAATATGTTAGGTACCAACTAAAAAGTATTACAACACTTTTCTGATAAGTCTATAACTTGTATATTAAATAATCTTGTTTGAAATCATGTAAATAATTATAAATACTTACATCAAATAAATAATATTCATTTTTACAACCAATAATAACCGCTTGATCACACCACACTAATGTACGAGGTATATCTGGTAAGTCAATACTTTCAGAATGCTCCAAAAAATCTTTGCCTTTCCAATGGTAAACTTGCAATTGTCGCTTAACAGCTACGCAAAGGCGGACTACTGTATTATTGGAATTAACTTTTAATCCATCAGGAGTCTACAAAAATTTATTTAATTCATTTTTTTTTTATTTTAAGGAATCAAATTAATTAAAATAATTTACTTTGACATCTATAGTAAAGCAACTGGCACCTTTAGTTTTCTGTAAACCAGTTGTTTTTAAATGTATTACTTTATCTCGAGATACATCAAGTACACTAATTCTTTCTTCTAAAAATTAAAACAATAATTTGATTACATTGATAAACAATTTATTATATATATATATTAATACTGAAGTACCTGATAAACAAATCACTATTTGGCATTCTGATATAGCAGTTAATTGTAAAATGGGTCTCTTACTGAATGTTTTATTACAGTCAACTAGTTGTACTCTAGGGCTAGTAGTGTACAAAAATATGTGTCCCAAACGATTGCCAACCAGTAGATAATTATCTTGTTAACAAAAAAAAAGTATTAGAATATACATATGAATAGTTGTACTAAATAGTTAAATATAATTTGATTAGTTTTACAAGTAAGAATGATGAAAATTTTCCTACGATACTCAACAGATATTTAATAAACAGTATAGTCTAATTTCACTTATTAGATTTAATATAAATTGTAGTTTTTTGATATCAAAATACATGAAAACATTTGTATATATTGTATACTTTGATAATTTGTTACTTAATGTTTAAGGTTTACTTATGAATTATGATTGATTTAATTACCATAAGCAGTAATGCTTTCAATTTGTACTGAATACTTCAATAATTTTGCAACTTCATACACGTCATGCATATTGATTTTTGGATTGTCAATTAATTTTAACTAGTAAATTACACACAAACCAAAATGTAGTATTTTCGATTTTTTGATAATGACAATATAAAAAGCATAATTCAAATATTAATTAGTAAATAAATTAGTTGAACAGCTTAAGTAAATAAATTGATAAATTGGTTAAGCATTAGAGCCATAATATATAATGTGAAAATATAATGGGTGTGTTACCAAAATTTAATTTTATATTAATATAGTAATAAAGCCATGGTAAATTGTATCATGATTAAAATAAAATAATAATAACATGCATTTTATTTATCAACAATTTGTTATCAATTTTAGTATATGCATTGAATGGTCAAAGGCACGATCTTAGAAGATAATTTTTTCCGCTCCAGACATACCCGGTTATTGCCTATTAGTAATGAAATAAAATTGTTTGATAAGGTAAAATTATTATAATGATGACAAAATACATATCGCTTATTCTTTTCAACGTCATATCTCAAAAAGCTCGATTTTTCAAGGAGTTTAAAGTTAGAAACCAGAATAAAATCGTTTAAAATAAATACTCATCCACCGGTTGAAATTTTAATTATGTGAGACCTCCTTTATAGAAGAGACCTGAGTTTTTTCCTGAGTCAAATTAAGAATTTACAGACACACCTACTTCAATTTTATTTATACATGTATGTATAAATTATCGTCTAATCATTGTCATCCGTGTGGTTTTATAGTCTATAGATTACAAATGAAACAACAAAATTTCCAAAAAAATAATTTGTTGAATATAACTGTGTAACTATCTACTCTCTCAAGGGAAGCCCGGCATAACTAATTTTAGTTGTTAAATATCTAAAATCTAAAAATTATTTAGAGCGATAAATTGTAGAATTAGGAAAATAAATTAAATAAAAATTATTTAGGCATACAAATTTATTAACTATACGTTATAAGTTATTACATAGGTATTACGATTAGTACTTCTACAGTTCCTATAGAATAATTTCGAACTGTGCGACTGTGCAACTATGGATATAATTAAATCCACAAAAGGAAAAAATAAACGTTTTAATACATACATACATGCATACATACGATATTATATATTTTTTAAATTATTTATTATTATTATTATTTTTGACATCTGTATGCACAATAAATATACATTCAAACCATTCATTAAACTATATTCAATTTTTTATTTTTATGCATATAACTTTACAGTATACCTAGTTGTTATTGAGAATTGTTTAAACTGGGGATTTTTTTTTCCGGGATTCCAAATATAGATACATAAAACAATTGTTTTATAAAAAAATGTGATAATTTCATTTAGGATTTACCTTTATGTGCATTTCAACAGTTTTTTTTTTTTTTTTTGTAAATGACTTAGGTAGCAACTTACTCTAAAATCAATTTATGATAAAAGCTTTGATCCCTTAAGATAGTGACTTAGCTTCTCTTCTTTACTTAATCTAAACATCTGATATATCTATATCTTCCTTCCTTATACTGATTACTTTTAACGATGATACAACTTTCTTAGCATCTGATACTGATTCTACCATTGCAAGTCTTAAACTCTAACAACACCACAATTCATTAGAAACTTGGTTCACTAAATGGAAAATAAAAATTAACACAAACAAATTAAGTCATATCATATTTCTATTCGCCTCTTTAACTGTCCTCTAGTTAAACTTTACGACAATGCATTAACCCAAACTAATCAAGTCAAGTACTTGGAATTCATTTTTGACAAACGCTTTACTTGGAAAGACCACTTAACTGATAAATGTAAATAATTAATTCTAAACTTCATTTACTTTGTCCCGTCCTACGCTCCAAACATACGTTAAACTCGTCTTTTATGCAAAACTTTACTTTTCTCATTATGGTATTACGACATTTAAATTTTGGGTCGTTGCTCCTACTAGCATTCAAAAAAATCTTTTCAATCCATTTGTCTACGTACTTTAACTAGATTCCCCGGTATATTACCAACAAAACGCTTCGAACCGTCTTTCAAATCAAGTAAGTATATCAACCAGATTACTCCAACGGTTTACCAAAAACTCCAAAGCAAATTCAACTCCCATACCAACCCTAATATAATTCATCTATCTTCAAACCATATTCCCAAAAACCCTTCTAGAAGGTTAAAAAGAAAATGGTGTAGGGACCCAACTTTAAAAATTAAATAAAATTACAAATATTCAAAGTAGGGAGCTACACGGAGTGCCTTCTTACATAATGACATTTTTATGTTTGTGTATAATTTTTCTCTTTATCATCACTTTTACTTGTACATATTAGTATAGTTGTACATTTTATTCTTAAATAGGAAAAAAAAGTTCTTTGAAAACTGAAATATATTTTGTCACACTACGTACACATTAGCTATCTGAATTTTTATCAAATATCAATATTAGTGATTATATTTTTATAAACGCTGATAAGAAATGTGATTTGCACAAATATTGATAAAAAATGTGAATGCTTCTGATTGTCGTGCAAGTTTGCCTCGAGATGCAATGCTTGATGGATGTTGCAGCAGCTGTCAATGTCGATTGTATATTATAAAAAAAAATTGTATGTTCAATTAGTAATCAAATTTCAGTTGGTATCATTTTATTAATTTATATTTAGTTGGTACTACTTATTAATTTCCGTTCATTGCTACTCCTGCTGTCAGTCCTGAGTCCGGTCGGCGGTCATAGTTTTATTCCTTGACGAAAGTTGTCTAACTGTATTTTGAGTGTTATTTATTTACTTAATATATTATAATATACTTACAATTGACTTGACAAAATGACTTCCACAAATTTTAATGTTGGTATTGGTGACATCAGGAGAAACACTAGCAAGTACGTTTACGTCGAATTACATCTTTAAATTTTTTTCTATAATAATTATGTTATGTAGGTACCTATATTTCGTTTGATGATAGTTGGTACCTATTTATTAAAAACAAAATTGGGTACTGTTGAATTTGTTTTAGAATATAATATTTATAAGATTACCATTATTGTGGATTGAAGGAGATTTATTTTAGTTTTTAGTTTTTACTATATGTTCAATAGGTAGTTTATACACACTATTAGGGCGGTGTTTTCCCGCTAAAAGTAGAACAAAAGGTTTTTGCAAACCTTTTTTTGTTTATTGTTCTTTGACTTGTTCTGATAACGAAATAAACTTATACTCGTTACTAACAATAATATTCTATTCAAATTATCTCTACTGTTAAAAATTTAAATGTATCTTTTGTATATTGTTAGGCATTTACCTGTTAGGGTGGGTAAATTTGTTTTTAATATGATACACACACACAGAAACAAATTTTGTATGAAAACTTGTTTTTTTATACTTAGAGTCATAAATTTATCATATAGGTACTTGATAAATTAACCGATAAAAAACCATATATTTACCTATATGGTGGGTATGTAAATACCGGCAACTATCCTATGTATTTATTTTCGTAATATTTCTTTGAAATATGTTATTGCTTAGTATACTTACTACTTAGTTATAATATATTGGTAATTTATTTCAAATTAAATAGGTATATATCAGTTTTACAATAAGTTAATATATGAGATATGCTATATTTATTCTACTGTATATTAATTGTTGGTGAGTTAAATAAAAAAATTTAAATAAATATTTTGGTCAGATTTAATTTTTTAAAATTAGTATTCTAAATGAATTGAAAGTAGGTATTAAGATAAAAACAAATGAGAAAGTAATCAAAAGTCAATAATCTTTAAATTTCTCTACTTTATATAATGTATACATATATAGGTTTAAAAAAAGACTTATTTTAATCAGGTGTTATTGAGTTCAAGATCATTGAATAGGAAAATTAAATAGAATAATCTTTTTAAAGGTATTGTTGGTTGCACGCCAGCGGTCATTTTTCGTGTCCGCAACTACAATACTTAATTTAATAATTATGAATTTATAATTGTTTTGGATTGCAGTGTAAAATATTTATTATATCATTAGAAAATTTAATTAAATATAATAAAAGATATTAGTGACAGCATTAATTATTATTAGATTTGTAAATACATACTTAATTTAATTGTCATCAGAAAACGTTATTAATTAATAATTATATACCGGAGTGTATAATATTTATTGAATATTAGAAATAGAATAGAAAATAAATAAAAATATGATATACACTTATGAGTAATATGTGATTAATAATTGATAAAAAATAATGTAGGTTAGTAGCTTATATTAGATGCATAGTATTTGCAATATGTCTTTGTTTTCTGTTATAAAATATTTGTCAATTTGTCTATTTCTAATTATGTACCTAATAAAATATAAATTGAACCATTTTATTTTTTGCATTAGAAATATGAGGTATTAAATTTTAATTCATAACAAAACTTAGTAGGTAATATAGCCTACTAATTGAAGAAAGACTAATGATATTACAAGATAAATATTTATTCCTGTTTTTTTTTTTATTTATTTATTTATAAATACCAGTTAAGAAATATGCTTGGAATAGGTATTTTAAACAACATTTTTTAAATGTAGACATACCACATAAGAATTTTTAATTGAATAGTTCTTCAAGTATTTTAGCATTTTAAGAACTGTTTTAAAAGAAGTTTATTTTTGATACCTACAAATAAATAAACTCATGTAATCTCATAGCCAGACATTTATTTTGGAGTAGGATTAGTGGGTACTGGATTTAATATCATTATTTTTGGAAGTGTTAAAATATACATACTTGTTATTCAAATATACACATATTTGTTTTCTTAGAGGCTTTCCTATAATAAAACTTATATAATACCCACAATCTAATATGGATTTTAAAAATATATAGTTACAATGTAGATCATATTTATATCAAATTATTTGAATAAAATTAAAATAAAAAAAAAAACTCTTGTGGCTCTTATTCAGAAGTAGGTAATTATCACAGTTTTACCTAGATAATGATAATAACATTAGTTATTGGTTATTACTTATTATTGTGAAATTTATTCAATTTATTCAAAAATATTTAGAAAAGTTCTTGTTCTCAGTCTCGTTTCACACAGGACACCATAAAGATTCATGAATTCAAAACAAGTATAACCAAACTTCGCTCTGAATCGTTTAGCATTAGTTTATTATTGCGTACAGATATAAATTAAATATAACATTACATATTCTACCTTTCCAACTATTCACCTACAACAGTGGCACATCCATTCCCAAGCTTTTCTTTTTTTTTTTTTATTGTTTTACACCTATACAATTATACTAACTTAAAAAATGTTGATCCTTGAATATCAAATTTCTAATTTTAATGAAAAAAAATTGTTTAAATCATATTTTAAACCAGCCAATTTTTGACAGCTTAATGATATCCGGTTTCAGTTAGTGTAAAATGCGGTATAGTAGGAACAAGTATTATAAATAATTAATCCAAACAAATAAAATAATATTCATTATACAATTATTTTCGTGTAATAATAAACCGTAGCGAAAGATAACGCTTTTTCTGTGCATTACTATTGCTTATGCATGCTGTGAGGAGAGAGTGTACGGTTTTAGAACACTGCAGCTGCTGTATTCCTTAATTTTACCATAAACATGATTTCGTAGAATCATGGTTTCGGTAGTAAAATAATCTTCGAGGACTTGGAATGATTGGAACAAATTTTTCAATTTAGCGTTTTTGTTTTTTCAGTAATCGTTTTAAAAAGTACAAATTTCAAATGCAAAGAAAATCGACATAATAAAAAATTTTAAAATCTGTTTCAACAGTCTAAATGGTCGGTTATCAGCCATAAACTCAGTTTAAGAATTAGATAAACGTCATTCTTACATTGGTGAAAAGAGCCCAAAAAGGTGCGTTCGCTTAGAACAATATGGTCCCCAACGCCGTTCGGTTTAGCGTTTGATAGCGCTCGGTAAATAATATCCATGACGTCACTAAATTTGAGCGCTACATCATCGATCCGCGCTCACAAACGCTCACACGAAATATGCAATGCAGCAAATTCGTCAGCACTTTGTTGTGTTGGTCACGAATTAAGATTATATTTAAAATTTTTAATATTCGTGGTATAGGCTAACGGAATAAAGCGTTTATACTATAACCTAACACTGGTAACAAATAATGGTAAGAACAAAACCTTAATCTCGAATAAATAAATCTAAAATTTTAAAATTATTGTTATTGAACTACTATTTTTTTATAATTTTAGTTTTTTGATTATTCGGTATAATAGTTAGGCAACTAGGTTTTGTCATAATCAGTGTTGGAACAATTATTATAAATAAGAATTCTATGCTAGAATTCATAATATAATAATAAAAGGGATTTTAAAAAAACCGTTCTGAACAAAGTTTGGTTGACCTTTAAAATGCAAATTTCTGTTTATAAACAATACCTAAAGTTAAAACCTGAGATGAGATTTGAGCTGTCCATTGTTGAACCGAGATAAAATAGTTTCAACATAATTTTGTATTCTAGATATTACATTTATTGGCAGTTACCCTGGAATGTGGTGAATAGAAACAGTTTTGAACTTTTAAAGCTTGTAGCATCTTGAGTATTTAACATACAATAATGATACCTTAAAATATGTGAGTACTTTGATATAGTACTATAGACAACATATTATAATTTATGTTTGATTTTATATATTTTATTAATTACCTTGCCTCTATTCACCTGCCAAGAAGTGGGATGAAAAGAAACATGTTCACTATTTTATCATTTTTTGACATTTATATATTAATACATATTATTACAATAATTACATTTTTAAAATTATTTATTAAATATTTAAGATTTAATTAGGTATTACAGTTAGTTTTCTGTTTAGGTTTGTCAACATTTATACAAATCTTAAAAATCTAAATTGAACTTTAATAAGCCACGTTTATAAACTGTTGGTTTGTCTAGCTTACCTATAACTGTTACATTCAAAATCACAATCGCCTTTTACATTTGGAAAACAATAAATAAATCCATTGTCTTACCTAGTAGATTTGCCTCTGGCAATATATTTGTATATTTCGTAAATTCGTTTTTATATACACCAAAAAGATGGATTTTTATTAAAAATTAATAAAATAAAAATTCATAATAACAAATTGTAGCATTGAAGACCACAACGAATATATAAAAACAAAAAAATATTCAATCTTGTCATTCGGAAAAAAATATTTGTATTATCATGTATTAAAACTAGTATGAACCTTGGTCACATAATCGCGGTGTTATCACTGTATTTGTAAATAATACTAACCTTATTATAGGTTAGGTGTGATGTTTATATTAACTTGGTAATGGTAAAGAAAATAGTGTCATAAGCCATTTCTCCTAAAAACCATTAGACCAGATATAATTTGATCACTTTTTAGTTTTATTCACCCCATCCGACGGTACTATTGGTACTGTAAGTTCAAAGTCATGGAATCCCCGAAAAAAAAATCCCAAAGGCAAATAGATATACTGTTAAAATTATATGTATAAAAAAAAAAAAAAAATTGAATATAGTTTAATCATCAATGGTTTGAATGTATATTGTATTGTGCACACAGTTGTCGAAAATAATAATAATTAATAATTTAAAATAAATATAATATCGTATGTATTAAAACATTTATTTTTTCCTTTTGTGGATTTAATTATATCCATAGTTGCACAGTCGCACAGTTCGAAATTATTCTATAGGAACTGTAGAAGTACTAATCGTAATACCTATGTAAGAATTAATACCGTGTAGTTATCAAATAAATATGTATGTCTAAATAATTTTTATTTAATTTATTTTCCTAATTCTACAATTTATCGCTCTAAATAATTTTTAGATTTTAGATATTTAACAACTAAAATTAGTTATGCCGGGCTTCCCTTGAGAGAGTAGATAGTTACACAGTTATATTCAACAAATTATTTTTTTGGAAATTTTGTTGTTTCATTTGTAATCTATAGACTATAAAACCACACGGATGACAATGATTAGACGATAATTTATACATACATGTATAAATAAAATTGAAGTAGATGTGTCTGTAAATTCTTAAAAATATTCTTATTTTTAATAGGATAGTTGTTATTGGGGATTTATTTGCTGAGATTTTTTTTTCGGATTACCAAAGTCATAGTCATCATCCTAACTTCCTTTTAACGAAGAAGAAAATACAATTTTGCCAACTAGTTATAAAGCTAGTCAAACTATTTTGCATTGAAATTGCCCATAAATAATTAAGTACTTTAATAATGGTACTATTAGGAGGTCATTTTTAGATTTTTCTAAGAGTTTTCTAATGAATGGGAAAAACAAGAATATGTATGAAATGTATTACTGAATATTACAACTTTCTTTTAAATGATTTTGTGGTACCATTAGTTTTTTCATGAGACAAAATTATACATGAATATTATATTTACATGGCTTGGATATTTATGAAATTTCGTAATTCGTTTTCTATCCGTTCAGATTAATGTTTATAGATAGACATTTATTTTATTCACGTATTGGGTGTCATATACTGAACGAAATACCATTTTAATTTGCATATTTTACGAATTTGTGGAATTCAGATAACCTTTGTACCTAGTGATTACTTTAAGAATAAACAATGGTTAGAGTTGAGTATTGAAAAATTTATTTTGTTTTTCTTATAGGTTAATACAACCGAGGGCTATAAAGCTTTTCAGTTTCTATTAAAATAGATGGATGTATTCCAATAATTAATTTTGTTTTTTATGTGTTTTGTAGTTCATATTATAAAATATTATAGTTACTAATAAATATATACATAGCAATTGAATTCACAGAAATCTTGTAAAACGTATTTAAATAATTCAAACATGGTTAAATCCTGAGTTACACTAGAAGTGATGCTTATGATATTTGAAGAACAAAATTACTCCATTCTTTATCGTAGTATAGTATTTGAAAACTTTTAAAATAACATTAAAATATTAATTGATAAAATTGTTTGGATGAAATTTTATTGTCAAATAATGATCAAAACCAATCAAAAATAAAACTGGTGGGTTAGACGGTTCCAAGATCCTTCCTTTTATTAATATAGATTTGACTGAAAAAATCATTTTTAATATTTAATTTTACCAAATGTCACTAGTTAATATTTCTTTAGAATTTTTAATTGTATTTCTAAGGATTTTTATTCCGAATATCAATACAATTTATTAAAAATAGATACTTTTTGATATAAATATTGTTAACTTGTATTATGTGCATACGTAAGCACAACCACAACCACATTTTTATAATTTTTACATTTTTACATTTTTACATTTTTACATTTTAACATTTTTACAAATTACAATTTTATATTATTTAGTATAATTTGGTATATTATGTCAGTTAGTTAATATTATTTTTAAATTGAATATATTTACATTAAATAATATTAAAAAAATATTTATATAGTATAATTATTTATTTTTAAAAATTGTTATTTCAGTTTATTTTCTGTGTTGATTTAAACATTTAAATCAGGTTAAAACAAGTTTTTTTTTTAAGCTATATAATTTATTAGATCTTATTGATACGGTATTTTTGTTGGTTTTTGAAGAAAAAAAGTTATAAAGAAAAAATAATAAATTTTTAATTAATATTCTTTAAATAATCTTTTGGTATGAATATAAAATAATTGACTAAGAAAGTGGTGCTTCATGATTCAAAAATAAGTCTGTATATTTTGAAACTTTATTAGTTTTGAGTTAACAACTTAATATTCTTGTGTTCAATTTATAATCAAATGTTTTCTGCAGGCAACGCCCTTCCTGAATATCTATTGTATCAAATCATTAACCTTTATATCCTTATTGTTTATAATTCTGCACTATATTAGTAAAAAATAATTGAAGATTAAAAGGAGTGCTACAAAATTAGATTCAATGAACGTTTTTGTAATGTTAGAAAAATAATTGAAACACAATACTGTTTGTTTTTTTCAAGGAAGGTTAATAAAATTAAATGAAACCTTTTAAAGTCTACTGACAGTAGTGACTATACTATAAGACAGACTTGTATGGTCATCATTTATTACATATTAAAAAGTTATAAGATAAAATATTTTAAGATAATAATTTATATATATATATATATATATAGTGGGTGCTACTGACTCGTAAATATAACGTTCAGTCGTTTATTAGACTGATTCAAAATCATTCTATCTGTTCTCTGCTTCGTCTATAAGGTTCATTTAGTTATAAGACTCACTTTGTGTTTGTGCCAAAGTGAGTCTTTTAAGTGTTGTCCACTGTATATAATATATCCATCAAATAGAAGTACAAATAATTACGAATATAAACATTTTATTTAAATTATTATTGAAAGTATTTAATATGTAGATAATTAAATGTGTTTTTGAAGATACATTTTAAAATTTCCCACTATTTTAAAATTGTTTCTAAAAGATATAAGTACCCAGGGAGATACCTAAGCAAAAGTAAGAACTATAAATTAAAATTCGTTTTTGAATCATTTTTGTGTATGAATTTAAAATAATTATGCACAGTACTGAATTACCAACAAATAATTTTATAACTAAAATGGGTTAAAATATAATTTAAGATTGTGAGAGTATAGGATCTATTGGTTTTACTATGTGTTTTGTTTTTCTTTCTATAAACAACTTTTCGAACAGATAACTTGCTACAATTCAAAAATGATAAGAGATGTGTTATGCTAAATTTTTGATCTAGTTGATGCCTTAAAGTAAAGAGGCAATTTTTTGATTTTCTAAAGGGTTGTAAAAATAGGTAGGAAAAATCGATAGCAAAATCTTAGAAAAAAACTGTAAACAATTATGGCGCACCGCGGCTCTACTGATTTCATTGTTTTTAATTACGCACTGTTTTCTACCGGAAATATTTCTATAATTAAGAGACCTTTTGGTTAGATTTTGAATCTAGTTCCTGAGCAAGTAATTTTTTTGATTTTTTCAGCAATTTTTATAATAATTGAGAAAAATCGAAAAAAGACATAAATTGAAAACTGATAAATTTATATTGTTGTTGTAATACAGGTAAAAATATTTGTAAAGACTTTAAACTTTGACAGCCAACTTATTTGCCTTTTTTAGACGTGGTAAAATTTTTGAACCATCTATAAGCTATTTTATGTTAACTAGTTTTTTATGATAGCTATGTATGTGAATATAATTACCAAACAAAAATTCTTGACAATTTAACAGGACCATTATTATTAGTTTAATCAGTGGTAAAAAAAAAAGTGAGCATTTTTATTTTTAAAATTATTTTAAGATCAGATTTTTAAAAAAAAAAAAATGTGAATATTACGGCATTACAAATCATGTATAAATATACTTAGCTTAGAATCGTTTTTCGTTAGCAACGGTTCATTGTTACTTACAAATATAAATAAAATAACTTTATGTATCCTACCTTATCGGCTACAACAGGGGTGGTGCGCATAAGCAGTTTCAACTCTTTTGTTTTATTTTTTTTTCATGTTAGTTATATTATAAATTTAATTTTAATATAATTATTGTTGAATTATTTGTGTTAATGGTGCATAATTTATTACTACCAAAACAATTGTAGACCAAGTCTACGAATTAAATTTTATTAAAATTTTAATAATAATAAAAAAAAAGTGCTAAATTTACTGGGTTATTGTCCTTAATATAAGTATCGTAAACTAAAAATGAACATTCACAGATTCAATGTAATAACATTATTTTTGTTCTTTGTATGACGATAACCGTTACTAGTAGGTAGTAATATCTAAGGCGCATTGTGAACCATTAAAAAAAGATAATAAAAGTGCACTCATCATCATGGGAAACATTATGGACCATGGATAATAGCATGTTGTCCGGGTAAAGGGTTTCGTAATGATCATGCTGGAGCTGGATACTTCTATGCTGTGGTTTTCCGTTAGATGTATATAGTAATCTTAAAAAATAATAATAACTTTCGAAAACTCGAGAGTTTAATTTTTACAGTAAATTTTTTTTTATTCTATTAACTACTTTAACCTTTAAAAAGTACTTGATAACAAAACAAATTATGTCTTATTAAAATTAATATTCTCATCTTAATGACTTGGTTTATCTGTGAATTTAAAAAAATTATAACTACCTATAAAAACTACAAAAACACTTGTATATCTATTCTGGTTAACAAACATGATATTTTAGAAAACGCCATATTGATCATTTTTAAATCTTTATTCCCCCCCCCCCTGTTCAGAGGCCGACGGCTTTATATTTTATAATGGGTGTTGAGGACAATAGAGTGAATGTGATGACCGTTCCGGTTTGGTTTTGATTGTTCCGCTGTGGCTTCGTGTTTTATTATAATGTTCCATTAAAACGTATATAAGATGCCACTATACAAACCCTAATACATATTTTACGCAAAATTAAAACATTCAACAGAATCATTAAACTGTGATAACTAACAGGTACCTAGTGATTATAAACTAAGGATTTAAATGTAGAAACAAGTTAAAAATACGTGGCCAATTACAGAAGTAGACTGTTCTAGAAAATCAGATCGTGAAACACGGAATTTATAGAACTGAGAAAGTATAATGATTTTAAAACTGTTTGCACGCTAACTGATTGGATTACAGATGTCAAACGTTTAAACACTACTTGGTTGCGTGGGATTTGCACGATTTAATCCAGATCCTTATTTTAAATTGGATTTACATTTAAATTGTTGTAATTGTAGCGCTAAAATATAATATAAATTACGTAGAAGAATTGTTAATTTGATTTTACACAATACAAAAAAGAAAAAAGATTTTTCTATTATTTTTGATCTTGAAGTTCAAATATTACCATCGTGATTTCAAAATTTACCGTTAGCAAATATAAATTTAAAAGACTATCTATATAGGGCAGTTGTTCAACCAATACAAAATGAAAAAGTATGGAGTCATCTTAAAGAGAATTGGAATAACATTAGGCAAGCGTATTATTAACACATTCACCCAAATAAATTATTGTTATTTCTTGAAAAAACTTCAACCATTATTATCCAATTATCAAACATTAGATAGGTATTTCAATACTAGTTAAATTTATTAAAACTTTTTGTATATAAGATTATTTAAGTTAACTACTTTTGAATATTGAAGATCTTTAACTGATCACTGCTGCTACAGTTTTCGAATGGCCGATAGACCGTATCTTATTTATGAGAGATTTGTCATCCATCGATAATTTGTAATTTGTTGATGGGTTGGAAATGCAAGGATAGATCCGGTACCATGCATACATTGTGAAGTATTTGACCGCAGACCTTGAATTCTCCATGTCACAGAAATCTAACAATATATAATCTTTAGTTGAAAAATATAAGATTATTGACGAATTCTTAACTTATTAATCTAATAATAACATTTTCTTTTGTAAATTTTCCTTTCGTGTATATAATATTAGAATTCGATAAACTAACAAATTTAAAAAAAAGGTTAACTTATTAAGACTATAGATAATTATGAAATTATTTCATTATAAACTGATTTATATTCCAAATATCAAAATACTTTTCTTTAAAACTGAAATTCATGTACATTTTTAAATTTGTTTATATAATACTTACATCAAATTAAATTGGAAAATATCTAAATTTAATCAAATTACCTAGCTTTGGTGTACTAAAAATATGGGTAATAACTGGACATTTTAATCCGGTGAAAATAATTTAATTCAGTACTTTTTGGGAGTTATTTTATTTTAATCCGTTTTGTAAAAAATCTCTTCACCGATGAGGTATTTTAATCCATTTTGCCATGATGGCGTATTACCAAACCTTTTTTCTTGCGTCGTAGAAGTACGTTGCTCCCATTAGCTGGTCTGAGTTATGTGGTTAAAATTTGATTTCTGATTAACCAATATGGAATAGTTTATTAAAATATCACAGAATATTATAATTTATCAATATTCGGATACGCGTAAAACCGCCAAATTGTACTATAGCCGAAAATGTTTGGAGTCGATTCGTATTTCAATCGAACTGTTATTAAGTCTCAACATATATTAGGCTATTTGAGTCTAATATTTTATTTAATAATTAAACGAAACGTATTTTAATCGAATTATTTTAGCGGAAACATATTGCAGCTAAATCATATTTAAACAACTTTAAGTACCATGTATGCCTAATTGTACCGCTCCAACACGGTACTTATACAGCTTTCGGCTCGAAATACGCAGCCAAACGGTTCGGCTATGAAATACGGTTAGGACAGTTTATTGGTGGTTGAAATATGGTTAGGCTGTTTTACGATTTGGTTAAAATACGAATTGGCTACAATACCTGCTAACACCTTTTCGTTTGAAATACAGTTCAATAATTTTATTTTTAATTGTTTTACTGTTTCCTCGATATTCATCTTTTCTGGAGTAATATTACAGAAGTAGTATAGTGCCTCTAAAATAAAAATCTGATCAAGATGTCACCTTATTACCTAAATAATATGTAGAACAGATAATTTGTATGACATTTAGGTACCAAAGTATCATTTTATCATAATATATTTATAATTAAATGAAAATAAAATAATTTTGCTAAAAATGTAAATTTAAACAGTTCTCATTAGTTTAGTAAAGTGGCAAATGGCCCAAGTGACATTGAAATTTCTCTATGTTTGTATTATACTATTTTTTTCCTTTTAGTACCTACTTAATAATAGGTATAATAAATTTCAATTTAATTATTTTACTTGATAAATTCATGATGATACAGAAACAAACCACCATAAACCCGTATAATATTCAATGTAGTCAAAAACTCCGATCACATTACTTAAATGTTTTCCGATTCTATATTATGTAGATACTCCTCGTATATTATACTTCCTTCTCATATTGCCAATTTGACAGTTATACCGCTTCTTTTAGTGTATATTAAACTGTGTAAATCCGGTGTGGCGTAGACGTAGCCTTTCAATATAAGGAAAACAAGGAGAGGGCTCCCATGATATAGGAAGTGTGGTTAGTCTTTTTTCGGTTGGTGGATCCGCCACAGAGTTATGGAAGTGTAACGTTGCATGCAGTCGGTCGACAATTTACCCGTAACCACGATACCGCAGCACACTAGGAAAACACAGTGCCCTATGCCAGCGCAGTCGTTCGTTGTCAGTGTTCCGTGTTTGACGTCTTCCCTTGTCCTGTTCAAGTCTCCATTAGTATTTCACCCGAACCATGGCTACCTATGCGTCGTACAGGCATATTGAGCTGGACAATATAGGATGTGGAAAAAAAAAGTAATTAACAAATTATAACAAATTCGTTTAAAATATTTTACAATATAATTAAATAAAATGTATAGCTACTTAATTTAAGGTATTTAACTACTGTTTTTTTTTTTTTTTTTTTTTTTTTTTTTTTTTTTTTTTTTTTTTTTTTTTTTGTTACTTTAGAAGTAATTATTTATACAAAATAGTTTTATGACATTAAATTATTTTTGTTCAGTTCTCGGCATATTAGATATTGTAATCAAATAAAAGTAATGAGTTCAGTTATTATTTTTGTTTACAAAAAAATATACATTTAGTGTTTTTGCTTCCATAGGTGCAAATAGGATGAGTTTTGGGACTAACATCCCCTAAATCGATCATAATTTATTTGACATCGTGTATTTTCCGAGAATTTTCTCTTTCACTAATTATTATTTTCTTTTGCCAAAAATAAACCAAAATCATAACTTGCGAACCTTTTTAAAACGATTTTTGGGCTTGTGTTATAGACATGTCAAACAATATGTTCCACGTTAAATTCGATTGGGTATGAAATTTTCATTCGAATATTCATATTATATAGTCAAATAGGTATCGTGTTTAATTTCGACAAAAATTGTTTAATTGCGTTTATGAAATTAGTATATCATCTGTAACTTAGATACTCTAATTAGTAATTTTTATAGCTACTTATATTATTTTCTGAACGAGTCGATGAATGTTTTATTTTTATTTATAATTATTAAAATTACGGTGTTAAGTTTTTTGAAGATTTTTGTGTAATGGTGGCTATTTATGAATATACTAAGCTTAAATATAATAATATATAAACCGTTAGCATTTAAAAATACTTCAACGGAACGATAGACACCGTTCTAAAAATATTATAATATATTATCTTAATTAAATGTGTACTTATGTTTTAATATTTGATACAGATTGCTTCGAAGAAAGACAATTAAATTTTAATTGTATAAAACAATTTGTATGCTTTGATGCGTATTCTAAAAAATTGAGTTAAATTCAAATTAAGTTGTTAATGTTAATTACATTTCGTCTCGCACTTTTATAAAAATAATTTACTATTAACTTTCGTGATTTCTGTTAATTTATATAATAGTTTTAAATATATGTGGATGCGTGATTTCGTATCTATGGGAAATGCTGTATTAATTTTCCTATACACAACTCAAATAACGTCACTTATCTCATATGATTGATGGTGTATCGTTTGTGACTTTAGCGTTTGTGAGAGTTGGGTTTTACCATCAACCTTAGATTATGATATTCAAAAGAGTTATTTCAGTCTTACTATTTATTTTATTAACCATGAAGTTTTTTTTCTCGTTTAATTTGCTTCACTTTCTTCGGCCTAGTGAATGTGATTAGAAAGAATATTATGTATTTTTCTTAGGAAATTGAACTATTTAGTTTTCCATCGAACTATATAAGAGTATTATTACAATTTTCGTTGTACAAAATAAAAGAAAACCGTAATTCACATTGGTGGGGTTGATGTACGTATATTATTGTGCATGCAAATAATAATAATGCACGGAAAATATACATCAATTTCATAAAAGTGATAACTATAGGTAGTGGTTTTTTTTAGTGTCTGGTACAGTGTATACAGATATAAAACATCAAAACGTGTATCACATTTTTATTCGCCGTTTGAAACCATATTTATATTATGTTTTGGTGCCTGGCAATTACCGTATTCAACTACAAAATTAAATGAGTTATTATTATACATTTCATGTGTAGGTATGTGCATTATGTTTTGTTCAAAATTATTCCCGGGGTAGAAAGGCGTGCTAGTTACGGTATTGTAACCCATTTGAATTTCCTATGTGCACGGTCCACCGAACTTCATAGATGTTCACTGTGTAAATCACTAATCGCCAGCATACCTACATATAGCAGCACGTGACTTCCTACAGGAATATTTTCAAATAAAATAAAAACGATTCATTGAGTTTCTGAAATACACCTATTTTTTTTTTTTTTCTAAACAATGTGTATCTACTTTCATAGAGGAAATGTTTGATCTATTGTAGGTTGTTGTCATCCGTTCCACATGCCACAGCGTGTATAGCTCACTGCTCTTGTCCCCGGTATTAACAATAATATTCCGTTTTATTATTATCATCATGACTACCCTACGTCGCGTTGTGTGCAATAGGGTTTAAAAATAAATCTTATAGGGGAAATACTTTTATATTGTTACGTATTTTAGTAATAATCATAAATCCATAACCTTCAGTGCAAATACAATTGATTAGGCATTATTGGACGCTTTCGGTTTTCGAACTATTATTTTAGTTTAATGGTAGGTATCAAATATTGGTGGGACTAATTATTATATTATCATTATCCATGAGTCGAACACATAATAAAATTGAAAACTGTTAGTTTTAGTTAATTAAACTCCTTATTTGTTAGTATACCCTAACCTCCCCAATAATCCGTTAGAAAATTAATAAAATGAAAAATTGTCTATAAATAATTATTTTTACTTAATTACATTACGTGTGTATTCGGTAATTTAGTTTATATTTTAACAATAAAAAAAACTTGTTATTTTAAGATTATGAAACAGGAATAATTTTTACATTTTAATTTTTCTAGCATTGGAGATGAATATTATTTATATTAGATACCATTGCCGAATATTATACACATGCACATAGATCACGTTCATATTAGGTATAATTTTCTCATTCAATATCTGTTATAACACTCAATTGCTTAAAAATTTAAAATAGTTTTATCGTACGTACAAGCTACACAATATACCCAAGTTCTATACGTCTTTATAGTAATGGACTTCAGTGGCAATCGAGCGTTGACCCTTGTCCGTTATAAAGTAAATACATAACAAATTACCCCTGCAATGACGAACGTTTGGCTTTACGATGTTAATATGGGTTTTAAACACGCATCAAGCATTAAAAAAATATATATACATATATATAATATTATATTAGCTACCCTATTACTTGATAGATGAACGTGCAATCTGTTTTCCTTTAATGAGATTACCTACACTGTGATTACAATTTGTGAAAAGCAATAAAATACTATCATATTATCAAAAGTATAATAAATTATTTTAATTATAATGTTCGGTCAATTCTAATAAATGATAAATATTATTTTACCTATACTTTTGATTGGGTTTCCTATAGGAATAGGAATACCTAATATAAGTATTTATAAGTTGAATGTTTTTATAAATATGGCCATTAGTTTTCTATTTATTATATGAATACAAACCAAGATTAAAATCCATAACCCTTACATTTGATTAAATAAACATACATTTTATAAAATCAACAAAACAATTACAAGTTAGAGGTAATGAGTAATGGCGCTGTGTTGATTATACGTTTATTGTTGACTAACATAATTTATGTTTTTTTAAAACAATTTTATTTTTGTAATGATTATAACAACATTTAATGTAAATCAATGATTTTACAAAACGGTAAATGTTAAAAAATTAAATTGATAAACGATTATTCATTATATGTGAGTACGTGACTCATACAAATTGAAATGTGTTTAATAATTTAGGGTGAATCATAAAATCCGAGGGTAAAATGACTGCGTCGAATCCCAATTATATTTTCGGAAAGATTTTATAGGGGTCCAAAGAGTGTGTCATATTATGATAAAGTTCTTTAAAGAAATACAATTAAAATATTGGACATGCGATAAATTTTAAACTGCTATATTGCATTTTTAACGTTGACAATGTCAACGAACGTAAGCAGCCATCTAGTAGCTGTGTTTATTATTCCATAGTTGTTCAAAACTTGATGCCAATGAATAGAAAACCCTCTAGCTATATTCGTAATCGGATGTACTCATTGTAGTGTAAATAAGCTTCAAGGTATATATTAAAATTTTTAATTTGGATTGTTAAAGAAACGTGCTCGAAATCAATGGCTCGTAAAACTTGTAGTAAATATAACGGTTGTTATGAAATTAATCTCGAAAACAGCACGGCATTCAAAATTATTATAAGGTTCAGTCCCCCGCGTCAAAATCAAATGAATTATACAATCTCAAATTACATTGGTGTAGACAATTATTATTTCATTTTGAGAAATACACTAAAACGTGATTATTTTTATCAATTTATCGATTATTAATTTTTAAATTGGAAACATCTTTAGACTTTAAGTAACAACTCTACGGGGGAGGGGGAGACTTAAACATGTACGTTACTCATAAATGATTGGTGGTTTAACCATTACAATAATTTAATTTTCTATTAAGGCAGTAGGAAATTATTATTATACAACTTCGTGTACTTCTTTTCGGTGTTTAGTAGGAAAATATTTAAAATTTTTTTCTCAAGTATGTGTATATATTAAGAAAGAAAAAAATTTAAACTTATCATGTACTTAAACTTAATTAATAAACGATGTTTTCTGAAAAGTATAGACAAGAAATCGAAAAATTGAAATTGAATAAACATTAGTAGATGTATTTTATCCAGCTTTTGATTTAAAATGTCATTTTTGTCTTTAAAAACTGCTATACCTCTTCTCCTTAAATGTGTATCAAGTAGTATATGTGTAACTAGGAGGGTGCTAAGGGTTACTCCCGAAAATACTTAATAAACTTTTATCGTCTCAACTATGTATTTTATATTTATATTTCTTACATAAGCAGAACAAAATACAGATATACAGATTACCTACAAAATATGTATGTGTAAAAAAAAGTTAAAAAGTTATGATACATTTTTATATAAACAAGTTTAGATGTATTGTGTAGTTACTTATTATAAGTGTTGTGCAAAGATAATTGTGGGAACATTACCCCATGGACCTGTGATGTGTCTATAATTTTAGCACCTTCAAAATTGGTGATCTAGTTATATGTTAGGCAATAGATTAGTGAAAAAGTTGTCATTAAAAGGTATAAAATAATTTTCAAATTTACAAAATTATTGAAAATTTGGAATGTTTCTAACCCGCTTAATAATGTACCCACTTAAAAGTTTTATTTTAATTAAAAAAAAATAAATAAATAAATAAATTCTTCACATTTACAGTATGAAAAATTAAATTTTACATTTACATTGTGGCTCTACTGATGGTATCACTTACTTCATAGTTCAACCTACACATAAAATCCAAGGTAGATTTCTTTATGTAGGTAATACAAAACTCTAGGTGCTCTGCATAAGTTGTTTCTCTTACCTAAAGAGTCAGTCAAGACAGTCAGTCAGTCAGTGTTAATTTAGTTACGAACAAAAACAAAAAAAAAAAACTACATTGTTAAGTGTCTGCTGTGATTTGATTCAAAATGAGTTTAAGGTACTTATATTATTATATTATTGTATGTATACAAATTATAAATAAATAATTATTGTGTTCTTTCCTTACGTTTTTTGTTTGTTAGATATTTAGTTTAAACATTTATATTATTTGGATTAATATTTTTAGAGACAAATATACATCATTAAAAATATTCTATAGTTATATTATACCTAGTTATAATTATAAATCTATTTTTTCCAATAAAAATTTATTGTGTAGGATGATAGCTACCAGATATTCCAAATAAGGTGAGGTCGTTCAAATATCGTTCAGTTTTCTTTGTCCACCTACATATTTTAAATATGTCATACTTCCATTGACCTGTTTTCTTTCATTGCCATTTTCTTTTTTTATAATTAAAAAAATAGGTATTTTAAGTTTTGTATTTTTAATAAATCAATTCAATATGTCTGAATTACCTAGTAAAGAAAACAAAACACCTCCTGGAGGAGCTTGTCATGATCTTTGGGGTGCTGAATTCTTAGGATCTCCGTGTCATAATAGGCAAGTAAAAGATTTTAAGAAAAGTTTAGGCCATTTTTATTGAATCAAATTTTTAATCTAACATGATTTAATATCAAAGATAATCTCATCATAATTAATTTACATCTGGTGATTGATACATTTAAAATATTTAAACATAATAAATACTACCTACTTATTTAGCTTTATAATATTAAGGATTAAAATTTACTTCAAACTACTTGTGTATTTATGTATTATAATTTATAATAATTAATATTTATTAATTTAATAACATTGTTAATTAATATTATATTTTTATTTCTTAAATGTTTGTGTGCTCAAAACAGCTCTTGAAGATTATAACAATGACTTCCATAAGAATTATAATTCTGTTTAAATGTATAAATATTTGGTATCTAATGAATTTATTCTATAAATAGAATAACACAATTTTTCATAATGGGTTATATTTAATTATTATATTTATATAATACTAATTAAGTATAAATACTTTAATTACATTTTTAAAGTGGTGTGTTATTGATTGTGATTATACTAGTAGGTAATAAATCTATTTTTCTATTCATAGAATTTATAATATTTGTATTAAGTTATGTAACAGCTTTTTAAGCATTACAGCTATATCTACTTAATTTAATCCAGTAACAGCAAAGCTCGTAATTAACAATATCAATTTAATGTCTAATATAGGATATGTTTTATGTCTAAAATAATATTTATTGTCTGTTGTTATATTTCAAATTAAACCACTGTTCAGGGTTTGTACATGGAATTATAAGTTATTATTTATTTTTCAGGGTCTTGAAACCACCTGGTGGTGGGTCAAGTGACATATTTGGTACAGCTTCAACAGATGAAGTTAACCCACATAAGCGTGGTACAAATCAAAAGAACCTTCAAAGTTCCATTATCTTGGGTGGTCAAACTCAGAAACAAAATAACGATTCAGATGTTGCAACTAATGGGAATTCTGGTAAACCAGGTAATGTACATACCTACTATGTTTTTATTCATTCAAAAAAAAAATATTGGTAATTATTTTACTTAATTATTAATTATATAATATAATATAGTTACTCAAGCTATTAATATTGAACCACAAATAGTTGTAAAAACAAACATTCAGGAAAATATTTCATCTGGAACTTTCCATAAAGGTAAGTTAAAAAAAATGTGTATACATTTGGTGTTGGTGTTTTTTTTCTGTGTATTCTATACATTTTACTTTACTGTTTTTGTGATAAATAATTTGCTTTATGCTTTTTAATATAGAATCCTTAAATTATTCACCTAAAAATGATTTCTGCACACAAGTAATAAAAAAGTATGACAGTATTTCCTGACTTACTTCACTTAGAATAATTATTTTCTGTAAAAATAATTGTATTTAAAATGAAATTTTGAGAATAGCTATTTAAATTAAAATTTAATAATTTGATAATGTTTTTTGTGAAAAGTAGAGATAAAATTATAATTATGAAAATCTTAGTCTTTTAGTCACCATCTACAATGTTAAATTACCTACCCGTGTAGTTGCCGCTTAATAATTTTGCCTGGGAATAACATAACATTTGCAAGGATTAAAACTTACTTTTCTAATATATGATTCTATACTTATGATATACATATTTTTTTTTTTTCAAGAAATTTTATGCTTAATTACAACTCTCTCAACATTTGAGCAAAAATTAAATACATCATTGTAAAATAGAAGTTACTATATTATAATTGTGTATGAATTAGTTTTTTGACCATACCTAATGTTAAAAGTCTAAATTCTACTAATTTGTAGATTTTAAACTGAATAAATCTAATAACTTTTATTTCATCAATGGTCATCTGTTTATAGAAAATTATTTTATAAAAGATTCAAGAAGTGGTCAATTAAGTATATGGCAAAAAGTTTGCATGCTTGTTGATTTCTATAATCCTGTACACAGACTTATTTACTAAATTTCCTTTGTATGCATGTTTTATTTTGAATATCATACATACCGAATCCTAGCTTATGTATTTTAATATTAAAGTATTTTTATTTCTCCATGTTTTATAATTATATATTCTGCATGATTTTTGCTTGAAGCTATTAATTCTGAATCTGCTACTGCTACTGGGGAAATTAATTATTACAATAATCATCAAAGATCATCTTCAAAGAAAAAAGGTTTGTTATTATAATTGTACACTTAAAAGTTAAGATTATTTGAAAATATTTTCTTTAGTGTTTTTATTTAAATATAACTGTGAGAAAATGTGTGAAAGTTTTAAAGGTAATCTTTCACATCAAGTGTTTCTGTTAAAATTTCATTTTTTTTTTTTCATTTTATTGTAATAAATTTAAAAAACTGTGAATAATTTGATGTAATTTTTTAAATTTATTACATGCTAATTTTTTAGATGGTAATCCAGTGACTGGGGAAGGTTATGAAGCTCTTAAGCCAGCCGCTGCTCCAGCTCAGCATGTTTCTGCTCAATCAGAACCAGCTCCAGAACAAAAGAAGGCTTCCCGTGTGCCACCGGGTGGATACAGTTCCGGCTTATGGTAATTGTTTGGCAACAGACATTCGACCAATTTACATCGCTTCATATTTAAATTTATGTATGGGTGATGACTTAATTTCATCAATAAAGTACTTATTTATGGTATACCTATATGAAAATGACTTATTTAAAAATAATGTACACAAAGGTATTACAATTGTCATTCTTTGAAAACTCAGCATTTGTTTTTTTTTTTTGTTCTCATTATTTAATGTGATCATATTGTTTTAAACTTTGTGAATTAAATTATTCCTAAAAACAAAATAAAACGTCATTTTTTATACACAATACAATATTATTATTATTACTAATTTTAGTATGATATTTTAGACTGTAATAAAAAACATTATCTCTAAGTGCCTTAGAGAAATTCATTAATACTTGTAAGTTTTTTTTTTTTATATATATACCTACAATAAATGTAATAGATAGTATTACTGCAAAACAATATTACTGTATCAGAACAAATAATTTTTTATTGTATTTTAGTAATATATGAATACAATATTAAAATATAACAATTTACATAGGAACTTTTAACTTTAACCAAAATTAAATTGTGAAATGACAAATTATATAAATTTTCGTATCAGTTATGTATTTAAAAAACATTTATATGGTGCATTATTTCAAATATAAATATTATTGATTATTTGTTGCATTAATTGTACAACATGTTTAGTTGTTAATACTAGTTATATTAAATTTATTATTTCAATTGATGGTTTTCCTATCCGTGTATCAACTATTGATTTTTTCCATAAATCTAGACAAGAATGATGGCGTTTTGATTTTCGATACGTGTCACAGGGCAAATTTTTCATTTTACAATATGTTAACTGTTGAGAATATTGCTGTAGCAACGTGTAATTATCGCCAGTGGGCGCTGCTAAAAATTCACACCTCTGTTGTTTTTTAATACAACAATATATTGAACCTGGATCGACTTCGAAATCCAATCTCAAATCGAGCAAGTCAATTTGAGCAATTTTAGCTAGGATTCCCGTCACGTATAGATCGTCTATCCAAAAATAATTATCCTGTCGAATTACCCGCAACAAGCTTGTAACTGATGTAGATGTTGCCACGTAAAGCCAACCAGATAGAAACGGCGGGTACGTATCGCCGTCAAATTCTTCTCTGGTCACATACCACTTGTTGTGTTTTTCCCTAATCGGTTTTGCATTAATCACACAGCCGGCTAAATCGTAATCTCGTCTTTCAACGACGTCTTTTAACTTGAACAAATTGACCGCAATGTCGTCGTCCATCTTAACTACGCGATTGGATTTCAGACAACGTTCCGCGTACCACTTCAGACCCATCACATGTTTGTAAGTCAAATTCCGATACGCTTCCTTAAAATTGCCTTGGACTATGTCGCCGTGCCGGGACGATTCTCCGAGCAATTGCGACTGGATATCAGTGCTGTTCGGCAAGCCGGTCATGAATACGTAACGGAAGCCTAACGCATCAAGAACGGTTTGTGGATATGACCGCCGGATAGCCCGACGGAATTCAAAGTGCCCGACATAACTATGAACCAGAATTGGCGTACAATTGAAACACGATTTACATACGTCGTTATCGATGACATACTTGAAACCATTGAAATTAATCAAATGCCGATGCGTATGATCGAAAAACGGTTTAGGCCTGACAAACCGATGGCTGTAGCTGCTATTATGGTCCGTAGAGAGTATATTGAAAAGGGTTACAAATAACGTATTGGCGAAAAGAAATATGAGAATCTCGTTTTTCCATAACGCAGCCATCTGGTCGATGATATCATCGACATCTGTTCGATTAACGTGACATTTATTCAAGTATTATAATAATTAACAATAATAATATGTACATGAGTACGTAACCTTACCTTATCTTCTATAAATTTTCACTTGGTTAACGTCGGCATCGCCACCGCGAACTCTGAGATTTATTTTTATCGAATGGCTATTTTATAATTCCATATCCTTGGATTGAACGTAAACGGGAGTGTTAATATTTTCTGCAACATTAAACATTCGAAATTTCGAAGCTACTTTCACTTAGTTAAAGAATAGAAAACCCCACCTATACTTGAAATCGCTGGCATAACCATTCTTTGTAGAGGGGACATGTTTAAAAAAAAAAATAAGTCTTTATTTTAAAATAGAGACGTCATTGTAAGTTATCGGTTTGTCGTCTACAATTTTGGTTTATGTGTAGGTTTTTATCGTCGCTTCAATACAGTCATATGACTACAACTGTTAAGAATGACGTGTCTGCTGAATTTGCTTAGGTATCTACCTAACGCGTGTCACAAATAATAAATTGGTGTTTAATAGACTGACTGATTGATTAGACCAATCAACTAAATGCACTCCTGTTAAATTTCAACCTCCCCTCCGGAAAAGGAATCATAAATATATAACATCTGCTGGTAGTGAGCAGTAGAACGCAGTGTTTTTTAATACCCATTAGTAAAAATGAATTAATATTTATACAGACGATTGTTTAGATAGATAATTCAAATAACAGTAATTTTGTTTTAAATGAATTGGCAAGAAGTAACTTTATAATCATTCCAAGGTTATACTTATTCAAATAGATTAAAAAAAAAATACATCCACATCTAGGTACTCCTCGAAATATTTATAAATTAACTTATACCCACCTATGTAATTTATAAATACTGCTTATAGTATAAACTTTCGATTCTATGACCTATATAACATATAATTTAGTGTCGAGTATTCGTTTTTTACCAGTACTAAAAATTGCATTATTCTGTTCTATTGTAAACTAAGTAAATATTACGTGAATAATTATTGGAATTTAAAATTATTGTTATTGTTTAAATAGGTGTTGCTTAAAAATAGAAAATTATATAGACCTATATAATTTTCTATTTTTATTTTATTTTTCATAATTATTTAATTTATAAATGCCATATCGTTTATTTTTCCTTTGTTGACGAATATTTTTTAATTTCTGGTCTAATACGTAACTACCGTAACTACTTACAAAAAACTGAAAATAAAATGAATACATAAGTATAGTCGGATATGTATCATATTCATATGTATGTTTAAAAAAAAAAAACAAATTGCTAATTATCGCGTGTTCATTAATTATTTGGTTTTATACCTTGTAGCCTGCAGTAAGTATTTTTCTACAAATAAATAATAACGAAAAAACAAGTTAAATAACCACCAACGAACGTATTGGTAAAATATAGCATTTTTTTATAAATATATTATAATTACTTAATTGGAATTTTAGAATCTTCATTTTTTGGTAGGTAGGTACTTAGTTTTATTCCTAAACTTGAAAAATAAAATCTGGCGATAACTGAGAAAAAAATTAGAAAGATGACGTTAAAATCTTTTCTTAATCAATTTATTGACAGTTTTTTATTTTTGCATGCTGAATTTGTTAACTATCATGTTTAAATAACCAACGAAAATTTTAAACAACATGCTACCGTTTTCTGGTAAAAAGGATTTATTTTAACGGGATATCCCTCGTATAGCTAAAATAATATTTTTTGGCAAATTGATATAGTTAAATCTAGCAGTGACGCAACTAAGAATCCATTTGACGAGATATTCCAATTTTATAGAGTAGTGGAACATAATTTGTTTGGTGACACGGCATTTTAATAATGCTTCACTACTCCTCCCACTATACCTAAAATTAAAAGCGTAATCATTGATAGTATTTATAATCAATGGTGTAATATCTCAGTAAACAATAAAGGAGTAAATACAAATTTAAAATGTCAACTCGTATTTAAATTAAAACTCCATCTATTCGTGGTATTGGTTTCACCCTAAAAAATAAGAAAAATGTAACATTTATTAAAATAGATATATAATTTAAAAAAATGTTTACATAAATCATTTTAAAAAAAAAATAAATATTGTTTTGAAAACCTAGTCAAATAATATTTAAATATGCTGCTCCATAATTGGTACAGTTATTTATAATAATTTTTGAATTGTTAGTTAGGTATATTGATTTAGGTGGTAAGTACTTGAATATTTTATTTTTTATAGAATTAATCTTTTATAGGTAGAATTTAACAGATTTAATTATTATAGGTAGGTCCTATATTTAACTGATGAACTCAGTTAAGAATTTCGTATTTGTTTATGATGTAGCTCATGTAAGTAGTAATAAAATATACAATCGGTTGCCTTTATTTTAGAAATAGGTTTTACTTTAGACCTAGATACGTTTAATTTTAGATAACACGATTCCATGTTATATTTTTCAAGATAATAATAATATAGTTGTTATAATGATTTAATTATAAAAAATATAGGTAGGTACTTAATAACACAATAGTAATAAGCTGCTGTCGAGTAACGGTTTTATAAGACTTGAAACTCTCTTCCTAGTATACTATTGTACTCAGTATATAGTTACTGTCCTCTTAAAAAAAAAAAAGAGTAAGTATATACTTACAACTAAATACTTTATTGTCTATTCTATAAAAATGACCTTGTAAAAATGCAATGTCACTTTTCTTCCAAGTCAATAATTTACTAAATGTTTAAATTGGTATTAGATGTACACATTTTTAGTATTTGTTTGTTGAATAGACGAGACTTTATATTTATATAAACTTTCTGTAGGTACTTTAAAAAATTATAGGTGTTTAAACAAAATTTGCCACAGATGCTGTTTAAAAAGTCCTAAAGTTTAAAACTATATTTTTTTCGTCATTTTCGTAGAAAATTATTTTTGTGTGATCTAAAATCAAACATAACAATTGACGTTAGTATTTAGTTTAGTTTAGCGTTTCTCCACTGGGGGTACGTGTACCTCTGAGGGTAAGTGAGAAGATCTGAAGGCATATGCAAAAAAATGATAGTAGCGAAAAAGTAAAATTTGATGTATTTGAAATGATTTGTTATTTGTAAAATACTTAATAATTGAATATATTTTACCATACAAATAAATGTCTGAATCAAGAAAATAGCCCTTTTAACAAAAAATGAACTTATTTATGTATTTATCGACAAGCTCTTGTATCGAAATCTCTTTCTACTAATTTTAATAAGGACGTTATTGATGACTCACTCTTGTAAAATGATGCATCTTTATTAAATCTCGCCGTACGAACTCCAGAATATTTTCGGTTTTGTGTGAATACATGCGTAGTCTTCACAAAACAATTTTCCTTCAAGGTAGGGTTTAATGATTATCATGGAGTAAAGTTCTTACTCGTTTGTTTGAACTTAGACATGAAGTTCAAATTTTCTTTGAAGACCACCCTTTTCAACTTTCATTACAATTTAAAAACCATAAATGGCTTCAATAACGTATATACTTGTCAAATGTTTTTTTAAATCAAATATCTAAATTTGACCACTAAGAACAATGACAATATTCCAAATAACAGACTAAATATAATAGACTTATAAAAAAGTTTTTGAAACCAATCAACCAACCAGAAGTTTTCATTGTTTTCAAATTAAATCACTGTTAAGGGTTTTTGTATGAAATTATTATTTAAACTATAAATCTTTATTTCATGTTTATAAATAATTTCGTACTTACCCACTACCCTAACTCAGAAATGAAAAATTGAAAGTTATTTACGAATCCTTATGTTGCGTAATTTGTATTGCTTATAAAACATATTTGGTCTAATGCATTTAATTATGAACTATTTACCTCATTTAAATAAAACTATAAAATCTATAGGTATTAGTACTACCTGGTAATACTTACCTAAAGAAATAAAATTAGTAGTCATAGATTATGCAATTCATAATCCCTCCCACCTTTCGAAAATAAATACGTATAATGCAAGATCTATTCGTGAGGGGAGGGTTACGAAAAAAAAAGTATAAAATAAATACTTAATTTATTAGTAAGATCAAAAGTTAAAAAGCTGTCCTAGGATAATAGGAATGGTTACAGCCACTATTATAGGTAATTTAATGTATACCTGTAAGCAATGATAAACCATTCTTAATGACAAAACGATTCTGAGCGGAGTTCAGTTGATAGTGATGGTTTGTCAACAATATATTAAATGAAAAATTATGGTAAAATAATTAAATAGGCATTATATATTATTTTCTTTAACATTTTCTAGTTTTTCCCGTTTTTTGGGGAAACCCTTTGAAAATCCAAAACTGAATTTTCTTATGTACCTCTCCAGTCTGATTTCCGTTTAGAAAAGGTGTTTATTAAAAGGTAATTATTTTACCATAATATAGCATATATATTGTAAACAAAGCAACAGCATCTGCAATTGAACTCCGCTCAGAATTGTTTTTTCGTTAGCAATGGTTTATTGTTGCTTACATTAAATTTCACCTCTACTACCTTCCCAATTTCTCACCTACAATAGTAGCCACATACACGTGCGAAATTATCCGGCTTTTTTTATTTTGATTTTTATATTCTTTATTCATATTTCTCTAGTTATTACAAATTTGTATTTTGTATTTTAATTTCGCTATTGTGGTAAATTTTTGTAATTGGACTAGTCCAGTATATAATATATAAATATAAAAATATAATACATAAATACATAATTGATCTTTTTTTATTCAAGATGTTAGGGGGAACATTAACCAACTTTTCAATTCTCCCCTCCCCCTGATATTATACCACTGATATAAATAATTTATAGCAGTATTCTGAATACATTTGAAAAGTATTATTATAACAAGATTGGCGTGAAGTCTTAATTTGTTTTATAGTAGTTCAATTTTTTATGAAAACACGGAATTAGGGAATTTTAACCAATTTTTGGTCAGTAATGTTTCGGAAGATTTTTTTTATTTATTTTTCCTGTTTTAACAACTTTTCGAAAAGAAATCTTGCTCCGATTTGTAGACTTGTAAAGTGTAGTATCTTTTCTGAAAGGAAATTGAATTTAATTAGTGCATTAGAAATTTATTTATTTGATTTTCCAAGCAGTTTTCATAATAATTTGGAAAAAATGTAGGATAAACAAGAAATTATGCTTTCATTATTTTTAATTTTGTTTTTTTGTTTATTCAGTTAAGTTTGTAGAAACTTTAAATTTGAACAAAAAGTTATATTTAACTTTACTAGACATGGTAAAATTTTAAAAAACATTTGTGATTTTGGAGCTATTTATAAACATTTATATTTTTTGAGATTTTTACGTATTTTTTATTTGGTACTCTGTGGATAAAATTGTTAGACTTAACAGAAATGCTTGAAAATTTAACAAGAGGTTCATTATAAGTTTTATTTAGTGGTCAAAAAGACAAAATTTAGTTTAATGTAGATTTGTTTTTAAGAATTTTAATATCAAATTTTTACCAAAATTGTAAGTATTTCGACCTTTTAAAACAACCAAACACCGTACAGAATCATTTTTAGTGAGCAATTATAATAGTTTCGCAAAGATATAAATTAAATTCCCCTCTATATTTTACCTTCCATTCTTCTCACCTATGGACCACCTATGGGCCCACACATCGTGTGAATTATATGTTCTTCTTTTTTCTATTGATAGGTATATATAAATATATTAATGGAACGAAATGAGGGTTGAGGCAACCCACATACCGCACTCCGTTTTATATAATCGCGAGTAAATTATTGAATTATTTTATTACTATTCTATTTTAAAATAAATAATTAGATCTTCCTGGTTCAGATCAATCTGGTGAGCATTTTCTTCCAGGCCAATGAAAACATTTTATAGGTGTATAATACTCAGAGACGTAGCCAGAATTTTATTTCGGGGGAGGAGGGGGTCAAGTTAAAAAAATTAATAATAATAATAAGTAATTTTAACCATTTGTATTATTAAACAAAAATTAAATTTGTAATGACATACAGAATATGCTATGATATGTATATTGTATGTATATATATTCAATAAGGTTTAAACAAATTGTCAAGTGCTCCTCTCTTCATATTTGATTATAATAATTTATAAAACAGAAACGAGCACAGAAACAAAACGAAATAAAATTTATCGTAGGTAAGCGATTATATGAAAGTAGATAAATATCGACTGACGACAGACGAGTATCATATAATATATTTTGCTTTGCATCGTATACGCAAAACAATTTTTGGAACAATAAAAGATAAAATTTACAATCTAGTCAGTTGATAATGGACAATAATGACTGTTATATTACAAATTTATCTTAAATTAGGTAGGTAATCCCAAATAGTACTGCCATTTCTTATCAACGTGGTTATTATGGTGTTTGGTTTATACGAGGGTTGATATATATATTTCGTCAATGACACTTTGGGGGGGGGGGTCCGGACCCTATAGACCTCCCCTGGTAATACATATTATATTATTGCAAATAATTCGGTCACCTGCAAGTCAACGCAGACCCGTGACCCATTATATACTTATAAATCCGCACTATTTTGTTGGGCGAGTGGCGACCGTAAAAAGGAAGGCCGTCAGCTGAATACCAACTTGACGAAAGTAATAATATTGTTTCTTAAATAGGCCTAGTGCAGGCCAACAGTCTCCATGAAAAATCGTGGTGCGGATCACGTACGGAGATTAGTTAACGGGAAAATGGTCGCGGAGGCACAGCCTTTACCCAGTAGTGAATCTAGAATTCGAAAACTGTTGGTCAGCTATTTTCAAGGACCGCTTTTTATGGCTAACACTATTAAAAACAAGGACACATCCAAGATTTTTTTTTGGTAAGGGGAGCTAACAAAAATGATTTAACGTCACAAAGCATGGCTGGTATTTTATATTATAGAAGCGTTCTGATTAGTTTTAAAAAGTATTTTATTCTTTGAAAAGAATACTTTTAGATTTTGAGAGGAATGAGGAATGTATTGGTTTTACAAAATTTTTTTTTTCATCTGTGAATAACTTTTCTACCAGCAATTTTGCTCCTATTTACAATGATAGCACTTTTTCTAAAAGGAAATCTGACTAGGGAGGTACTTTAGGGTGGTCAGTTTTTGATTTTCCCTGGAGTTTTTCCAGCAAATGGGAAAATATGATAAAAACAGGAAAAAACGAAAAAACAGGTACAATATTAAACAAATATTATTAAAGAAAATATTTAATACCTATGTAATTATTTTACCATAATATGACATATATATTGTTGAGAGAGCATTACTATCAACTGAATCCGCTCAGAAGCGTTTTTTCGTTAGCAATGGTTAATCGTTGTATATAGATTGTATTATATTATATACTACATATTCAATTTCTTTTCTTCTACCTTCATAACTTCTCGCCTACAACAGTGCCTGCATCCATCCTCATTATCGTAGGGTAGCTTTTCTTAGTCTTGTTTTTGAGTAGAAAGAAGTTTGTTTTATTTTTTCAGAGAACATTTTTTTGGTGCTCTGATTTGTTCACACATTGATTTAAACTTTTTTTTGAAATTTCTCATAGTAAAAATATAATGCATAATCATGTTACCTATCATCATATAATATCTATAGTTTCCTTTGAGTTATCCGATTTTAACATTACATTTCTTTTTACATGTATTTTGAAAATACGATTGTGTGTATATTATTTAAATATATATTCAGAATACTATTTTTGGTACGTTTATTTATCATAAATACTAATAAATTTAATGTATGTCTGTACCTAAGTAAATTATTTAAGCATTGTCGACAAAAAACGATTGTGAATGGAGCTAGGTTAATAGTGTTGCTCAGGAATCATGGGCGTCTTGAATTCGATTTCATTGAAGGGGAGGGGGGTGAACTATTTTTACTCTTGAATATCACTGCTTTGGTCAATAAAAACTTAAAACTTTTATGTCCGATGTCATTTCAATTTATATTAGCTTAGAAGACTGCAGATATATTTAAAAAATGCAGTAAAACAGTACAATTTAAAAATTTATTTTTTTCACATTATATAAATAATAGTTAATATAATGATAATATGAATAATAAAAATATTAAGAATAATTATTAATAAAAGATGACTAAGTCCAAAATACTCAATTTTAAGCAGCGTTTTGCGAGTGATTTGATCAACATTTTCTAAATTAATATTTTCATTTCGATGAATAATTGATAAGCCAGTTATCCTCTACTTATTTTTTTTTTTCCACGAAGTACAACTTTTAATGAAGTTCGTGTTAAATTCTCAAGCATTTCTCGCCCTCCCCCCTCAGGGACGCGCCTGATTTAACTATTGGGAATTAGGAAATATCCGTGACAATACACGCTGAGTGGGATATCTCTATTACTATGCGTAAATTTACAATTCGTTTTAGAGGCCAATTTCACCAGCAAAAATGAATCCCCTGAACCTCAAAAAAAAGATCCACCATTGTCTTTACCCCCGGACGTTGTGTATTGTATATACCCATACGTCCATAGTACAGCAATTTTGCTCGGGCACGACAACATTGACAGTGGTAGTTGGCTAATGACGTGCATGTGGTGTGGGTCACGCTATGAGATGAGGGGGTGAGTTAAACCGATACTCACACACGCACACACAGGTGAGTGTCGAGCAATGAAAATCACGCGGCAACGGCAGTGGTGTAAAGTCCGTGACGACAACGTATTTGGGTCAGTTGGCCATCGATTTGCCGCGGCGGCCTAGTAGCGTACATGCACGCGTGTACGGTCCATGAGAAAATAAAATATTCCTCCTCCTGCGGACGAGCAAGCAAATGCGGAGGGTCGAAAGGTCGGGGGAATCAGCCGACCGTCTCTGTGGGGGATGCAAGGCAGGAGACGGGCGATTCGGCCCGGGGTGTTCGGGAACACAGAAAACAAGATAAGTCGGCAAAAGTCGTCGGTAAAACATAGAACTACGTTTGGTGGTGGATGTCCGTACGCAGAAATCCCTGCGCGCCGACTAGGAGGTCAGTGTTTGTGCTGTGACGTTCGTTCCGTCCGGCACGGCTGCACTGTAAAACGAGTGCCCGCGCGGCGGTTGTACACACGCGCGCGCACGGACAACGCATTTTACAAACAAAGCTATTTTACTACATACTACCGCAGATACTACGCGACGGCGGCGGCGGCTGTTTATACGTTACTACTACGCACGCTCGGCGGCTGTGCGTGCGTGGGAGAGTGAGCGAGACGGACCGACTCTCTCCGACCGATCGTTCCATCCTTCGTGCACCGCTCGCTTTATGCCCGAGACTCGCACACGCCGCCGTCGTTCCAATCAATTGTGAAACAACAGCGTGCCCCGCGCACCGCCCCGTCATCGGTGTGACGACGGCCATCGGGGTACGACGTACGCGCACTCGCACACATGCATACGAGCGCGCGCACACACATTGTATACGACGACGACCGCCGCCGGGCCCCATAGTTTTCTGCTTTTACAACCACTACAGTACTGCTGCCGTAGAGGCCTGTTGTACACACGCTTAGCTTTGTAGAGCTCCGTGTGTTACTGTGTTGTAGCCGACGACACTACTACCGCCGCCGTAGAGCGCGCGCGCGCTCAATCCGTTTTACCCTCCGCTGTGTACGCTTTATTTTTTTCTGTCTACTACGGGCATCAGTTTTTTTCCCGAACGGATATTATTAATCCGCCGTCTTGACTAACTACCTTGCCCGCGTACGGTGTTCGATTTCTCAAAAATACCAGAACGCGCCGTGTCGCCGTTCCTTTCGCAGACTGCCCTACCACTCCGGTATACGTTTTATAGAGCTTGGACAATTATAACCATATCGCGAAACTGTTCGCGCTCGTCGTATATTCATTCTGTAGCGCCGCCGCTACACTTGTTGTCTGATCGTCTCCGCGCGGTATGTCATTGTTACGCGGCGGCGGCGGCGGTTGCTGCTGCCGAACAACAGTCGTGAACCATGTCGTTGGCGGCCGCGGCCGCCACTGTTGCTCCTATCGCCACCGCTGCTCGTGCACCTGCAGCTGTCCACCAGTCGTCGTACATATAGATCGACAGCAGTTCTAGAGCTTCGTTGCGGCGTCCAAAGCGGGTAATTATCACTATTAGTCGTATATAATTTATTATAAATAAATGTTTTTTGGTGATTACCTACACAGACTCTCCCGGAGTCTCACGTTTGTATTTTCGTGCATCACCAACCGACAGTGTATAGGTACGTGTGTATTTGTATGTGTGAGTTTTTTTTTTTTTGCGTGCGTATGTGTGCGTAGTATTCGATTCATTCATCCTTTGTTCCCGCAAGCCAATACCTCCTCTAATCATCTGTTGCGCTAGTAGCGCCGTTCGGTCTTCGGTTGTGATAACAGAATATTTTTGTTTCTCGTTTGCTGGAGTGATAAACCGTGTCCATCAACTCTGCACAGCAAAAAAAAAAGTATGTGGTACTTAACTGTACCGCATACTTTTTTTTACGAAACGTACATTTCGCAATTTAGTTCATTTTAAATTTTGATGTTTTGTGTAATTTTATTTTTTTTAATAATGATATCTCTTATCTACTGTTTTTACGGCAACCACCGATGACCATGAAGACGTTATTCTGGTTGGTATGCAGTCCGATCAGAATTCCTGTATTTAGTAGAGGTCTGATTTTTAGCTTAAAAATTTAATTAATTTAAATTTAAAATTCTAAGTATTTGATAAAATTAATACCTTACTTAACCTAGCCTTTGTTTACTAATATAAATTCAATTTTATACTACCTAGATATGTAGTTAGAAACTCATTAAAAATAATTCGATCTTAATAAATTAACTGTATATTTCGCTTAACTATATATATATGTATTTAATACTTTCAATAATACAAAAATACCCTTAGAATCTATAAGTATACAATACATATATGTAAAATTTAATATTTTTTTCAATGTATGCAATTTCATGAAAAATAATTAAATTCAAATGATTCAATGAGAATTTATTTATAAGTGCATAATGATGTAAACTTTGTCCATTCTTTAATTCTGTATACCCAGAATCTATATGTAGTACTACTTTAATTACAACTAATTAATCTGTAATAATATTTTACTAAATATTTTGGTAATAAAACCTAGCCTTTATTCAATTGATTCGTTTTAAATTATCAATTAATACCTATTACTTCATCCTTTACTGCAACTAAATGTTTTTTTTTTCTCAATGCTAAGATTGGTTATATGGTAATTGATGTCTTACCTTACCTGATTTAATTTCTGTTATTGTGTTAATCTGAGGGCTATTTCTTATAAATTTCCTTATTAAGAGTCTGATCTACGGTTTTCCTCTTGGTCTCATCTTATTCTATATTGATTTCTGGCTGTTCATTTTCTCAAAAATCTTATTGTTTATCACCTTTTCTGTTCATAGAATTTTTAGCACTCTTCTCCAATGATATACTTCCAAAGCTCCATATGGACTTACACTCAAGATAAAACTTTATAAGTGATTTCTTAGTATCTAGATTCAATATATTTATAGTAAAAATATTCCTTGTTTTATAGTAGGCTTGTTTAGCTTGATCTATCTTATTTACTGTGTCTGAAATGCTTTTCCTATCACTTGTGATTTTATTTCCCAGGTAAGTGAAATTATTAACTGTCTACAACATTTTACCATTTAAGACTATGTATACTTAAATCTGATGTTTGCTACGTATAATTTATTAACTTAATATACATTTTCAACATTTTAGGCACTGTTGATCAATTTTAATTTTTGTTTTATTTTTTCATATCATAAATTGTTTTATTCTATGGGTAACAAATAAAATATCAAGTAATAACTACCTAATACAAAAAATTAAACTAATAATAACAAAATTAGAAGAGATTGAACAATCTATAGTGACATTGATCATTAAATGGTTGTATTTACTTGATATAAACAATTTTGTATTAATGAATTAATTTGCAAAAACGTTAAAATCATCTTTGGCTGTAACCTTCATATTTGGATTACTTCTTTAAACATACCTATTTACCTATTTATTTTTAATATTACAAAGCCAAAGATAATAGTTATTACTTATTTCTTTTACTTTTAGTTTTCTTATGTAAATTAATAAAAATAAAATAAATAATATTACAGAGAATAGTTTTAATTATGATTTTTTATTGTAGCATATTTTACCTCTATCTCTTGATTGTTTTTTAACTGAAGTAGAAGTTTTTTGGTGACCAGTTTGTGCATACACGATTAATATCCAGTGTTTAGAAAAATTAGCTCACTGTTTTTTACTGTATACTTAGCATGACATATCTTAAATGAATATTTTGTCAAAATCATTAGGCAAACATGATTTTCTATAAATTCACAGAACTATTTACTGTTTTTGTTAATCAAATATTGTTTGTACGTATATATTATTATAATATTATAAATCTTTGGTTCCACGTAAGAAGTGTTTAAATAAATGTTGCAAAGTTTTGAAAAAACATACACTTATACAATTTAGACTAAAATTGATTTGAATCCTTAAAAAATAAATAAATTGTTTTTTCTTAATATAAAATTAAACTGGGTTTTTTATTACACACTCTTTTAAGTGTTATATAATACAATAAATTACTAGATGGGAATACCTCCTTTTTTTTAAAATAAATATTTCATTAGTTGGTGCATCTGTTCACACTAGTCCAAATTGAAATTTATTATGCAAGCTGCTATTCATTATTTTATTCAATGTTAGAAATTTTAACTAATCAAACATCCATTGATTCAATTTTAATTTGTACCTTTGTTTTACTATTTATTTTAAATATAGAATTATTCAAAAGAATATTATATTAATATCTAATTTATAATAAATATTTTTAAGTACTAAACAAAAAACTGACTTATATTATATTTATTTAGATATTAATCAAATATTTTTTCAAATTATATATTTTCTACCAATATGTTTTGTTTACATGACAGGTTTAGAAGTCCATTTTTACATTATGTTTTCAATAATTAAATTTTCCTATTTTATATTTTTAATTTATTGAATTATTCAGTTATAAACTAGTAGGCTGATATTGTCATATCCATATTCTAATGACTATAATCCCCAATTTGTTTAAATAATTTAAACTTCAGTACCTAACAGTTTAAATTTTTTCTTATGTTTTTTTTATATTTAGTTGCTAAATTTTCCTACAAGAGTGAACTGTGTAATGTGTAAAGTTTATAATGTATAATACAATTATCTTAGTAGTTATTATGCTTTGATAATTTTGGTATAAGTATTTCAATTTAATTTTTAACAATTATAACTTATAATATACACAGTAATCAATCCTGGGTTGCAGGAGTAGTGGAGCACTATTCAAATGCAGTATCGCCACACAAATGATGCTCTACTATATGCCCCTACCCATACTTAAAATTGGAATATTTCATCAATAGCTTGACAGAAGATAAAAATGTCAACTCCAAAATGTATTCAAACTAATATTTCATCTATTTGTAGATTTTTTACTATAGGTTGCTATCTGAAAATAAAAAATGGATAGCAATTTTACACCCAAAAATAAGGGTGGCAAAATTATGAGCAATGTAAAATTTTAAAACTGCTTGTGTTTTAAATTGTCACAAAAAAAAAAAGTAAATACTTTCCAAGTTAATGAGTGTCTTATCAAGGATTGATCACTCTGTATATATTAAATTTATTTTTCTATGAATTAATCATTTGTAATTTCTTCAACTTTTATTTTATTATTATTTTTTTTTTTTATTGATAATATATTATTTTTTTTATAATTAGCAGATTATTAGTCTAACATTTTATAATTCACCATTGATTAATTCAATTTTGTTATGACTACTGAATAAAATGTATGGTTATAAATTTATAATTATTGTAGGTAGGTATTTGTTAAACATCAGTATACCTCATTATCTATGTCATTGTTACTGTAAATACATTTTATTTAATACAGAGTTTAGTACCTAATCATATTCAGTACCTACAATGTTTTGTTTTTTTACAAATATTCTAAAATTGTAAGTTTTTTATTTATAAATTAAATTTTTAATATAGTCTGTAATGTAAAAAATATGAATTACCTAACAATATTCTTTAATTTTTCAAATATATTTCTTTAAATTAGCACTTTATGTTTATTATTTAATAATGATTATATATTTAAATTTTTGTATGATTGCTTTACTAATTTAATAATTATAACTATTTTAAATCTCATTAATATTAATGAAAATTTACTTTTATTTTCAGATTTATATTTTCTATTATAAAAGATAACTATTAGATACCTATAGAGATTTGATAGAAACTTTCAAAATATTTTTAAATTCAGATTTTATCTGAATTCATATTTATCTTTTATTTTTGATCTATGTAATTAAAAATGAATAATTTTGATAATTTTATCTCATACCTATTTATTGTTTATTCATATATGTTACTTTTGTCTCTCACTTTCATATATGTTATTCTATAATTGTTTTGACGGTAATATAGAAAATTCTGTACACACAAGTGACATTTGTACTGATACTACAATTATTACACAGATATCAATTAAATAATATGGCTCAGTTATTTGATTGAAAAACTCATTTTTACAAGAAATTGATAATTTATTTACAGTAGCAAGTTTATTGATGTTAACTATTAAAGTAAATTTATTTAGTTTTATTTACAATAAGCATAAAATATGCCTATTAATTTCCTTTAAAATATCATAAATATCAAAACGTATTGTTTTATACTTTATAATAATATTAAAAAAGAGCTGATACTGCTGATGAATGCTCCACTTAGTATTGAATTCCGAGATAGGTACTAGGTACATTCAAGATCATTCGTGCCTCCCCCTCCCAATTAATACAGCTATTAACAAAATGTATTTATTAGATGTACAATAACTATTACATTTTACATAAAACTGGCCATGAACAAAGTGAGCCCTCCCCAAGAAAATTATCTGGATTCAACCCTGGCGCTACTGTTGTAAGTGAGAAGTAGGGAAGGTAGTAATATAATAATATAAATTTAATTTTTTAAATAATTTGATAAAACAAAATAATAGAACAATTTTTATAAATCAGACTTGAATGACTAAAAAAAAATAAATATGCTCATTACTCAATCTTCTCTTTTTCCTTTGCATTAATCCCATGCTAGTAGAGTTAAATATACTCTTAGTCTCATTATTTTTTTGATATACTCTACATGCTCTCATATTTTTCCTAAAAACCTTGCTATTTTTTTTTTTTTTTTTGGCTTTTCTAGCGTCAATGTACATTTACCTCGCATATTTTTTGGCTATCTCGTTGTTTATGTTTCTCTCAATTTAATTATACTATCTATTCTCAATAGTTTTTTATCTAAATTAAGCATACCACACATCCACCTTAACATTCTTTTTGGTTTTTTTTTTTTTACAGATTTAGAGAGATGAGAAATTGTGGACAGACCTACACTGAAATAAACCCTTTGATGAATCCTCACGACACCATGGACCTAGTCAATTGCCGTTCAAACATAACAGTCAATGTAAACAACAATAATGACCAGACTTCTGTTAAAAAATTACCAAAAAAAAGAAAATTTGATTTGTCTCAACTCGAGGAATCTGATCCTGTTTCTGATCCACAACCACCTGTTCAAAAACAATGCAACACAAGTTGTGTGGCTAGTGTTGTTGTTGTACCACCTCAGTCTATTGCTGTTGATTATTCTAGACTTGATGGATTTGATCGACCAAGCTATGCTGATGTGCCCGTTATTGTTGAAGATCGTTCCAAGCAAAAACAGGATGTTGCATATACAAATGGACATGATGAACCATCAAGACTTGATGTTGATTTACAAGAATGGACTGATCACAGAGTATTAGCTAAAAGAGATACGGTTTATTTACCTGGTCTTATCAGACAAGCTACATCAAGTGGTGATGTGTGGATAGAATTTGATTACTCAGATGAAGACCAGCGATTTGTTTTATTTAAAGATGTTTTGAGTGCTAGTAAATATGATGTTATTAGTGATGCTAGTCCATCTTTAAGCCAAGTAAGTTATATTTCTAACTATAATAGTAACTGAAGATAATAGATTAGTTTAAATAAGTTAATTGGAAAGAGGTTAGTGTTTATGTGTTTCAAATAAAATACCATTTAGTAGAAAATCTGAAAGGTAAGGCGTGAAACATATGAGTTATTTAATAATACCAAAAAAATGTTTCCTGTGGAAAAAAAACTTAGTCAAATTCATAATATATTTGCCTTACTTGGTCTAGAAGTTCTAAAATATGCCAAGCGTTATAAAAAAGAACCCCCTTAACATTTTTAGTGTAGGGTTGCCACCGATTGTGTCTAATAATAAGGTTGTTTAACACAGTAACATAAATGCTTTTATTTATTTGTATGGCTTGTTAAACACATTAATAAATTTAATAATGTACCTTTATAGAATAATCCAAAAAAAAATTAATTTTATATATGTATTAGGTATTATTAATTGATAAATTTAAATTAAAATCCTAATGATGATATTATTATGACATTTGATTACAAATGATTATTTGTTTTGTATTAGCTCTAACTGAAGAGGATTATTTCTCAGGACTAGTTTAAATTAGTATACATGATTGACATAAATTGTATTAAATATTTATTTATTTAACTAGATATCTATTAATTTTTAATTCAAATTTAAATCTAATATGATGATAAATTTTGGCATGTGATCACAAATGATTTTTGTTTTGTATTAGCTCTAACTGAAAATCATATAATAATTTTTTAATTACGCCTTTAATACTGTAGTTGCCATTTGAAGTCTATCGCCTTATATGTGGTCAATGTTTGTATGACTGTCTCATCAATATAGCATAATACTATTTTAAATTAGTTGTTTTATCAAAGCGTATTTCAACATAATCATTAATTTAACTTCAGCTATATTTTTGATAGTTTTATGTAATATAATTAATTTGTCATTTATATTTATGTGATAAATATTTGACACACTACTACTTTTTTTTAAATTTATTTAGAAATAAATTTTTATATTTTAACTAGATTATTGTTTTAATATTTCATTAAAATTGTATTTACTCAACCCTTTTAATACAGAGGTGGTAGGTAGCACATCCTCTTATATAGTGTTCACTGTGTTTACCTATTGTATATATGAAAATTTGGGAAAATTGTACTAAAATTGTATAATTTGGGTAAAGATTATTTTGCATGTTCAATTGTACACCTAAAAAGCTCTTCAATAACCGCACTCAATTATGTGGTACCATAACATGATACTAGTAATTATTCAAACTTTTATTTACATCTAATTCAAATTTTAAACCCAGTATGATGATGTGTTATGGCACAATGATTGTGAATGATTATTTGTTTTGTATTAGCTCTAACTGAAAGTAATTTTTAAATATATACGATTCTATAAAATATAAATTAATTAAACTAGATATTTATTAATTATAAATTCAATATGATGATGAAATATTAAGGCATACATGATCGAAAATGATTATCTGTTAAGTATTAGCTCTAACTGAATTCTTAAGACAATGGTTACTAATCATGAAATATTTTAATATTGGGTATATATTTGAGATTTAATGACACTTTTATTTAATTTAAAAAAAAAAATATATTTTAATATTGGTGTAGTATACTGTCTATTAGCAATCCCCATGGTGGGTAGTCCATTAACTATAGTATCGTCATATATATATATATATATATAAATGGTTTATATTATTATATTCAACATTTATTTACTTAATTAGATTTTAAATTTAAATCTTGTATGATGAATGATGATATATTATGACATGTGATTACAAATGATCATTTGTATTGTATTAGCTCTAACTGAAATTATTTATTTATTTACTATAAATTATAATTTAATATGATGATATAGTATAGCATATATGATCCAGAATGATTATTTCTTATTTATTTTGTATTAGCTCTAACTGAATTTATCTTTAACAATGGTTATTAATTACTATGTATTTTAATATTGATGCAGTATACTATTTATTGATACCCCACATAGTGTAGTCCACTAAATAAAGTTATGTTATATACTTATATGTAAATAGTTTATAGTTTTACATTTAAAATGTATTTATTTAACTAGATTTTCATTGATTTTAAATTTAAATCTTATATGATGAATGATGATATATTATGACATGTGATTGCAAATAATCATTTGTATTGTATTAGCTCTAACTGAAATTATTTTTTTCTTTTAATAATTTATAAATAGTCTATTTGAAATTATTAAATATTTATTTATTTACCATAAATTAAAATGTTATATGATGATATAGTATACTATATATGATCTAGAATGATTATTTCATATTTATTTTGTATTAGCTCTAACTGAACAATATTTATTCTTAAAACTATTTTTAATTAGTTTAATGTAGGTTAAAGCCCTGCATGGTGTGGCCAACCAGTGGTTGGCCTATTGCAAAACCAAGTTTGGGCTGGTTCGACCTAAATAGTTTACATATGTGGGACTGGGTTGGACTACTTAGAGATATGAATTTTATTTTGTCGGGCCGGACCAAGAAATTGACAATTATTGGGCTTAAAAAGGCTAGGCTCAGTATTATAAATAAACTGGACCTGGTCACACTGGGCCAATCCACAACTGACATCATATTTATGGTATAGTTATAATTTAGGCCAAATTCCTCCTCTTTTTGGACGACATCAAACACTTTTTGAAAATTAATGATATTTCCTGTAGCCAGACTGTACAATACCAATTAAACAAATTTGTGCAGTGACCATGGGTTCAGTGTATTTGTCTCCATTTGAACTTGGCCAATTGTTATGATGGTATGTTACCAGACATCATAACATAATATTCTACTCCTACCCTATTGAAGGTTTCCTTCTTGAACGTGTTTTATTATTAAAAATTTCAGTATACATTTCACTCCTTCATTCAATTTCAACCACCACATTAATGTCTGTCTGCAAAGCACTTAAAGTCTTGGTCTTTATAAAGCGTAATACAAAAATGTTTAGCTTTATCAGTTGTCTTAGTGTACTTTATTGCTCCCTTGTATGCTCGATTTTAAAATTTGTTATAGTTCGGCATCCTTCCTAGGGGTAACTTGATGGATCTACAGATGCCCCTCACCTCCTTTCTTTTATACATTTCCGCGTCCTGGTCTACCCTTCAAGACAACATACACCATTTTATATCCCTACTTCACTTTTTATGGTCACAACCATCCTTTATACAGAATGCTACATTCGTTTGGTAACAATCTATCATATCTTCTGCCCTAATTGATTAAGTTTAGTATTAGATACTTGTTTAGAATTAATTCACTTTGTCATTACTTTTACTTAATTTTAATTTTTTTTTTTTTTTACTAGTTATTACACATATTCGTTTTGTATTTGTGTTACCTATATAATTGCCATTTGTCGTTAATACAATAAATAAATAAATAAATTAAGCAATTTAATTATATCAGACGGAAAACAAATTTATAATTTGCAATAAGTTAAATATTCATAAAACTATATTCGTGTATTCGTTTAGTACTGTGGTGTGAAGTGAGGTAGATATTGTATAATAATTATGTAGTAATATTATTAAAGTCAGAAATATTATAATAATTTGTATATTTACGGATATTATATTTAAAATATACCTAAGTATAATTATTAATTTGTTTACATAGTGCATTTTATATAGTTATACTAATAATACATAGAAAATGTTCTGGGCTGGTCCAAATATTTTATTTAAGTAGACCAGACTGGGCCAGGCTATATATTTCACTGAACTGGACAAGGCCATTCAGACCTAATTTTTAAAATTTACTTTTGGGTGAATATGGGCTTCAAAATTTAGGCTCGTTCAGTACTCTAGTGTAGTTACTAATGTGTACATGATCTTGTTAAACATTTGTTTATTAAACTATATTTGCATTAATTATACATTTTTCTATCTGATGATAAAATAATATGACATATATGATTGAAAATGTTTATCTGTTTTGTATTAGCTCTAATTGAATTTATTTATCTAGATTTTTATTGGTAACAAATTTAATATGAGGATAAATGAATGCATGATTAAGAAATGTATGATAATTATCCATTGCATCCATGACTGAGAAATTATTAAAATGTTAGAACTTTATTTTTATTTAATGCGTGTAAAAGCCTTTATATAGTAGTTAATCCAAATAAATTACATACACTAATTCTTCTGGATCAAATATTTTTATATGTAATGCTCCTATTCAACTTAATAACAAATTTATTCATTATGAACAAAATTGTAATTTGTTTTCTTGCACAAATGTGTCTTTATATGTAGTGTGTACTGTGATTCAGTCATACATATATAAATTGCATACATATTTCTTTCCTTCTTTAATAATAATACAAATTATTAGAATTATTTATTTGTATATATAAATAAGTGCCTATACTTTAATACAACTTAGTAAGATATTAATGTAAATTTTTAAATTATGCTTAATAATTATAATTGTTATTATAGGTCAGTATTGGTGCAAGGGTTTGTGTGCGAATTGCTGGTTCTCAGTCAGATCATCTAGTTTCTCGAGTATTTATTGAAGGCGTTGTACAAAAGATAATCACTAACCCTGTTAGGTTTGTTGTGAATGTAGTATCTGGTAACAAAGAAGAATATGTTGTTAAAAGAGCAGATCTTCGTTTACTGTTACCGCCATGGTGGGATGAACTTGAACATGGTATACCTAATGGTCATATTCCATTAATACGAGAACCTACACCTCCTATAACTAATGAGCCAGCCAATTATTATGAATCTGCTGTAACTTCTCCTTTACAGCCTTTAAATAATCAGCATTATGATGATGATTTTTGTGAAAGTGATGATGATCTCCGACGAGAAGATATATTATTTATGTCTGATGCTGGTATGTTGAACTTATTATTCAAATTTTATATTTACCTAACATTTTAGTTATTTTGTTTATTTATTTTCACTTTGCGTGTTTGACTAAATAATATTTTAATATTCATTTTATAAGTATAACTTTAAATAAATGTACATCTGTATGTAAAAATGAGACTTTTACTTTCTTTTTTTTTAATGACATATGCATATTTAATGAGTATATCACAGAGAAGGTTTTAAATCTATTTCTGATCCTGTAAATTAATGAGCAATCAAATTATTAAATTGAAAAATATCGGAAAATACACTAGTGCTGTTCATTTTATTAATACAAATATATTTTACCATGGATACGGGTGGAAACTTATTGAATGAATAAAGCCAGGTGGGATAGCTAATATTATATACATTAGTATAATACTATATAAATTGTATTTCTCTGAATAACAAATTAAATTATATATTTTATAATATCAATGTTAATGTTTGTCCAATATAATATTATGATTATTAATTATTTTGTTATGAAGCATCCTTTTATAAGGTAAAACAATTTAAATGCAATAAAAAATTGGTTGTCATCAATATACTAAAATGTTTTATTACTAATAAACAATTAAGTGTTATATCTTATACAATTTTTGGAATTATTTGAACCCATAATTTTTGTAATTAGATGCTGGAAAATTATCTGGAAGCAGCAAGAGGAGCAGCATGCAAAGTAGAGGTAGTACGTGTAGCATATTAGACCATGGTAGCACTACACCTAGATCAACTCCTGCAACTCCAAGATCTCAGATCACATCCCCACATAAATATAAAAAAGGTGATATTGTTACAACACCAAGTGGAATAAGAAAAAAATTTAATGGAAAACAATGGCGACGGCTGTGTTCAAAAGAAGGTTGTTCAAAAGAGTCTCAAAGAAGAGGATATTGTTCCCGACACTTAAGTTTAAAAGGCAGTAGTTTACGATCATGTGCTTCGAGTAGTACTAGTTTTACAAGGTATTAAATTATATGATTGTTGATATTAAATTTATTGAGTAAAATTAATGTTTGAACAATTTTAGAGGAAATCGAAGTACTATAGATGGTGATGAAACATCACGGGAATCTCAAACTTCTCCCAGTTATTCTGATCGTCGATTAGCTGGTCGGTTTGATCCTGATGAAACAGAAGCTGCCAACATGCTTGGTACACAACGTAATAATTAATCTCTAGAATTCTCAAATTGTTAAATTTCAACATAGATTTTTTTTATTAATAATAGTTTTAATCTAACCTACATATAACATTTTAATAATTAAACATTTTATGTTTTCAGTATCATTAGGAAGTTCAAGATCCGGAACTCCATTAAATTCTTCGCCTTTTCCTTTAGTTAATATTAGTACACAATCACCACTTACGATTGGATCTCGACAAAATGTGTTCCTACCCATTATTTTGCCAGTAAATCAAAATTATTCTTCAACAACACCTACTGGAAATGGACTAGCTACTCCACCTACATTAAATAATAATTCTAATAATCAATATAGATCACAGCAACTTGTTAAGTATGAAAATATTTTTATAAAGAAGTTTATTAAAATGTTAAAACAAAACAAATGATAAAGAAATGTAATTTACAGGCCAGAATTATTGAGACCAAAGACACACCACAGTTTACATGAATCAATGCCAACATCCAGTCAGACTAGTGTGATTCGAATTTCACCACATACAATACAGCCAAAATCAACCATTGCTATCAATTCTCCGGCACAAGTATGTTGGAGAGGAATTTCATCTCCACAACAACAATCAAAGCACACAAATCAATGGCAAGTTGAAAGGCATCCAAGTGTTGTAGTGTCATCTCATCAACAACATGGTCATATATTAGAAACAGCGTTAACTTCAGTTGAAATAGTTAGTAATAAATATATATTTTTAATAAATTTAATTAATCTTATATTCAAATGTAATATCTACTCAATAGAATGGTGTTGATGCATATAATCGAATATGTGAAAATAATGAAGGTTTTAACCGAGACAATAATAATATAGTTATTCAAGAATCTGTGATAAAGAAAGAACCAGCTGCGACTAATGTACCATTTTCACAGCAATTAGGGTATAATGCTGGATATCATCAAGTAAATAGCAAATTCCTTAATTTTTTCAATGAAATTAATATTTAATTTTTTAGCGAGTTCAAAACATTCCAACTTCAATCACAACACCCTCGGTGGTTACTAAACATAATTACAATACTCATCAAAATGAATATCAAGATTATCAAAATAAGAATTCAGTACATCAACAAGTAATAGTTCACCCTACTGAACTATTACCAGTATTACCTGTCGTGGATGAAAGAAAAGAAGATCCTCCCGAACCTAATTCAATGCTTCAGAGTAATTATATATATATAATTAATTTATGGACATATATTTATAATATTATGATTTGTTTTAGATCATGAGAATGTAAATTTAACTGTTTATTCTTGGGATACATTGTTGCCAATTCTAAATTCAGAAGAAGTTGTCCAACCAAATATCATTGTGCCAAAATCTCTCACACCTCCTTTATCAGCACCACCTATTTTTACTCCACCCCCTGCAGAATCCCCAGATGGTGATGATGATGATGTATTCGAACCATGCGATACTGATGATACAAATGCTAACACAGCAGCTGGAAAACGTAGAACTCAGTCTCTTAGTGCTTTACAAAATGCCAAAGAACCACAAAGTCCTCTAACAAAAACTAAAGATCGTATACGACGACCAATGAATGCTTTTATGATATTTAGTAAAAGACATAGAGCATTAGTTCACCAACGACACCCTAATCAAGATAATAGAACCGTATCAAAGATTCTTGGTGAATGGTGGTATGCATTAGAACCAGACCAAAAGCAAAAGTATCATGAATTGGCTAATGAAGTTAAAGATGCCCACTTTAAAACATATCCCACTTGGAAGTGGTGTAGTAAAGACAGAAGAAAATCAAGCGGTAGTGGTCGATCTAAGTTGGGATCTACTGATGAACATACTCTATTGGATCACGACCCAATGGTTGAAGTAACTATAGAAATGTCTGATGAACAAAAAGTTCAAGAAAAAAAGGATACAGATGTGGAAATAAAAAATGATTCGGAAGATGAACAAATGGTTAGTTTTTGTATTCTTATTTATTTACAAATACTTTTAAATTATATTAATTATATTGTATTTATAAAGGTTGTCGCAGAAAGTTCTGAAATAGATCTAAAATGTAAAGAAAAAGTAACTGACTCTGATACTGAATCTCACAGTGATGCTGAACCATTACTAGAGAATAAAACATTTCCTCAACAACGATTCAGTCCTGTGAAAACATCCAGTTCTATTGAAGTAACGTGTCGACCAAAACCTATAAAAGCTAGGTAAATCAATTATACTTAGATTATCTAAATAGTAAATAAAAATTCTCATAATTTAATAATGCATTTAAATATTGAATTTAAAAACAAATTATAGAATTTAGAATTTAATTTCTTATTATATTATTTGTTTACGGTATTAAATATTATTTTTTAAAAATACACCTATGTTAATTTAATAACACTTTCTTACATTTAAAAATTCAAATATTTTTTTAAATTAATAATTGCAAATCTATTCTACTAAAATATAATATGTTTATAACACTGGTATCTTAGCCTAACATTTCTAACAGAATTTTTACTAATAATTTAATGAAACAATATTACGGCTTTATATTAGCTATTGTTTTCATTAAATATATTTAACTGTTTAAAAACTATTTAATACTATATTATTATTGTTTTATTTAATTTTTTCTTTAGATTGTTATCCACAGACTCTTCCGATTCTAAGTACCAATCAAAAACAGTTAACTCGAGAGAACCAACCACCCCAAGTTTGTACCCATACCATTCACCTATTAATCCTGTTGGAGTTTCTCCTTTTCAACCTACTGGTGGTGCGTTTAAATTAATGCCAGCCTCGCCGAAAATTAAAAATCCTCCAGACCAATTCCCTCAACAACAAACGTCTGAATCTACATGGACATCTGGATCTGAGACCTGGAATAAAACAAAATTAATCAACACTAATAATTGGGCAGCGTCAACTGCCGAATGGAACAATAATAAACCATTAACTACGACTACTGTTAATTCAAAAATTGTGGTAACACCATTATCACAGAATAATATATTTCATTATACTCCTTCACCAAACAAGGATGCTGAACAAAAGCCAGCATGTTCTGTTAGGCAAGTAATTGGTGGGCGTCCTGTGTTGATACAAACACCATCGAAGCAATCAACCGGATATCAACAACAATCAAATTTTAACAATCAAGCAGCTAAATTGACTTTGGCATTTCTTAATTCTGGAGACGCTGCTACTTCTCTTGTCACAAATTTATTAGTAACTAAAGGTAATGATAATGGAAATTCATCAACTAAGAATAATGAAACAACCACTGTACACTATATGATACCCAGTCGTCTACCAAATATTTATTTGCCTCAACAATCATACACAAGTAGGAAATCAAATAATTGTTAGTCTTGCATACTAATTTAAATCATTAATTTATTATCTTGCAGATACGCCATCCAATCAACCACAGTCTATAAAGTGTACTCAAGCTTCTACTGTCATAGTCAGCACTCATAATAATCCATTAGTTATAAATACCAAGTAAATACCTAAAATATCACGTTTAAGAGGACGCTATATTTCGCATATGCTGTCTGTCTCACTCCAACTAACGAATGGCGACATAGAAAAATCTACCATCCGCATTCTACGTAAAAGTCTCTTAATTTTGGTTTAGAGTAAAAGCATCTATTATAAAATTAAAAGAGGGCAGGAAAATGTGTTTCTTTTTTAAAATGTTTTCTTTAGTGATGTATTGAACATTATAACCAGAATAATAAGAAAAATGTCTAGTCTTACCCTCTGGAATATTGTCTTCTTTTAATTTTATAATAGGTGCTTTTACTCTAAAACTAAAATTAAGTGAGTTCTACACAGACTACGTTAGGTAGATTTTGATATATCACTCGTAAGTTGAAATGTGACAGCCTGTATCCTCTTAACCAATTTAATTTATGATAGAAAAATAAATATAGATATAATTTTATATTCTCAATTAAATAATAATACATTTAATTGTTGAAAAAAATCTAAAATATTCCCAACTAAATATAATTGGAAAAATATTTGGTGTATCACTTTTAGATAAGAAACGTAGCAAAGAATGTATTGGTTTTACAATTTAATTTAATTTTACAATTTTTACAATTTTATAAGTTAAAGTAATAATTGTTTGATTTTCTAAGCATTTTTCATAATAATTGAGAAAAAAAAAAATCAGGAAAGTTTGCATACATGTATAAAAGAAATTTTGTTCCAAATAATTTTTCATTAGCATTGGCTTATCTTTACATACAGATATAAATTAAATTCCTTTCTATGTTCTACCTTTCAAACTTCTCACCTAAAACAGTGGCCCATCCATAATGTAAAATATGTCAGTTTTTTTAATATTATCTTTTATATTATATATATATATAAATATAATTAATATTTTGCTAACACTTATAACATTTTTTATCTCATTATTTTAGTGATTCCGTACATACAACAAACAATAACAAGATTGCAGGTAAAATCAATAAAAATACATGACATATAAAATATATACTATTGCTGTTTATCTAAAATAATATTTATAACTATACAGGAAAACGAGATCCAGATATTGTTATAAGAGCTGATAATGATGAAAATTTAATGTCTTTTGAAAAATCACATAATGATTCTAAACAAAATAGTTCACCAATTATATTTGATTTTAAAGATGATAATGCTAAGGTTAGTGCTAATCATTAGTCACTATTATTTAATAATCTTTAGACATTAACTTATTTTTTTAAATTCTTTTTGTAGGATGAAATAACAAGAAATGAAATTGAAGAAAAACCATTTATTCTAGCACCCACTCCAGCACAGTTAGGGAAAGCTCCTTTACAAAGAAGGCAATCTATGGGTAAGTTTAAACATATTAATTTATGTAATCAATACTAGCGGTGAGAATTTAAACTTTGATATTATTAGTATGCATTTATTAAAACTATAGACCTTAATATACTAATAGCTAATAACTGATTGCACCCAGATTGTGACAAGATAGGGGATGTTTTTGTGTTACTATACCTAGATAATAAAGAAATGAAGTTATTATTATTGTATACAATGTATAACCTGTTCTACCTTGCTCTATTGTTGACATAAATCTTGTGATACTGTTGTAAGCACAGTACATGTCTATTAGTCTATAGTAGTAGTTCCATGATATAAACCTATAGTTTTAAAGTTGGTATCATATCACAATAAATGGTAGTTAACTTGATCTGTAACATCTCAAAAGGGAACAGGTATAGCGATGTATTTAGTATAAATAAGTCGAAGTAACATGTGATTTTATTTTGACTAAGGTAGCATGTTAGTATGAAATAGATAATTTAAAAATATAGCCAATTTTTCTTCTTTAGTTTTCCTAAGGCCAATGAGGCCTATTACCGCAACACATACCTGCTTCCATCTATCTCTGTCCTCCATCCTGTATTCCATTTTTCATTAAATTCTTTTCAACCCATATTTGTACTGGTCTACCTAATGGTTTTAAAAGACCATTTTCATTAAGCTATTTGATCTCCATATGTAGTCAGATAAAGTCGATAAAAGTGTCAGATGTTTTATGTTTCAAAAAAATTTCAATGAGACTTATGAGATAATATGTAAGTTCTACAAGAGTATGGTGAGATTGATTATGTTATATGATTTTAAATTTTGGGAAGTAGACAGGTAGAATAGAGAACAAGAAATGAGAATGTTTAAATGGATTTGTCTACTAAATTTAATTATCCATATTTTATACAAATAATACAAAAATGTATATTTGTCTAAATTAATATTACTAAATTGACATTTATTAACAGCTAACAATAAACAAATAAACAATAGACTGTTGTAAAACTGTATAATTATAATACCAAAATAACTTTGAGATAGTGATATACAAAAGTATTAGTATTAAATCTATTTTATTTTGGCTGAAAAAGTAGTGGTATACAAATAAAACTTTACTCACTAATAATCATTTACAAACAAAAACCTACTATGGCGGCATTGACAAAAATAGAAATTCCGCTCATTAAATAACCACTTTATGACCGTTTCTAGTGCTGTTAAAGAGTACTTGTGACAATGTGTCTCCTTGTCAAAGTTTGGTTTTACCATCAAATGGATCTGACATATTGTGTTGGTTGAATTTAATTTTACACTTCAGCTTATTCATACCTAATTTAATCATTCTTACTGTTTAGTATAGGGTCATCAACTAGAGTTTTCATGGAAGTTTGAAATTCACCAAACTACCCGCTGTCCATAACACACTTTTAATGAATTTTGTTCACACATTTATTTATAACATATTTTTTAAAATTTGTATATATATATTAACTGTATTTATTCATCAAATATCAATAGTTTTAATACAAGTTGAGATAATTTTAAATTTATTATAAAAAATATAATATTTTTAATTTTTAACAAGTTGCTTAAGGTTTGGAATAAACTTAGTTGGTGACCCTTGGTTAAGTTTCTATTTATTGAATTATATGCATGTTTGTAATAAACAAACAGCATAGTGTAAGTCTTTGTTGAATTCATAATCTAGAAATTTAGTAGACTAAATCAGCATGTAATAAATGAACTGATGTAAACTAGAGAATTTGTTTAGACATATCGGTGTGTACAAAACTGACATCTGTTCAATTTTTTCATTTTCAATTATCTCTATCTGATTTCTTCTGAAATTCATTCATCCAACCTTATTATTGTCTGTGGTGGCCCAGCCCACACAATTGTCATTCACATTGTCATGTTTACTGTTTATTTGCGTTTACTTATTTTTAATGCTGTTTGCTTCATAACATTTTAAATTTAAGAGTTAAATAAGTTTTAAGTATTATATAATTTTTAAAAAACCTCACCTAGTACTTCTTTGTATTTTGTAAGAAAAAACCATTATTGATATAATTGTTAATCCAAATTTTAGTTAAGGTATATTATTTAAATAATTTGATTTTAAGATTTAAATCCATACAATAGATATATTATATACATTTTTATCTTTAGTAAGGTGAGTTATGTAATTATAATGTGGAATTTTAATTAATGAAAAAAATCACAAAAACATAAAGCCAACACTGAGAAACATCTACAGATTACATTTATTTCATCTCATATTTTGTAGATTGATTACTTTTGGCATTATAATGAGGTATTACAATGTTTGATTGTTGTCCTGAAATTTCTTGTTAAATTGGTGCGACAAATTCTGAATCAGTATCACACTTCAATATGAATAAATCAACTTGAACATCATACCCATCTTTTTTCTATGTACCAGATGTACTGATCTGTTTTGGTATACCGGTATGTAAAAATCGGATTCAACATGGTATACCAGTTTGCTTTACTAAACTCAACTCGCTGTTAAACAGTAAAAATCATTTACCATTAATAGAACAACAATGGTGAATCATTTAATGTATGCATATCAAAATAGCTAGTGATTTTATTTTAACTAGGATATTAGAATGAAATAAATAATATTCAATACATTATTTATAACTATGAAAAATATATATACTCGTAGGTACAAAATAATAGGTTTAATGAAAAAAAAGAGCTGATACTGAGGATGGAAATGGCCACTATTGTAGGTAAAAAGTTGGAAAGGTAGGATATATAAGGCTATTTCATTTATATCTGTAAGCAACGATAAACCATTGCTTGACGAAAGACGACTCCGAGTGCAGTTTACTAATACATAATTTATAGTGCTGTTGTTTTTTTTTTGCGATTTTAATTTAAATTTGATTTAAAAACGTTTATTATTAAAAAAAAAAATTGTCTGATGATTTTTAAAATTTTACCACATCTAAGTAAGTCCAATATAAGAATTTTTACCAAGTTTCAAGTCTACGTGTATTTATAACCAATTTACAGCAAAAAATCCCAAAAATTAAACTTCCTTAAAAGCTCAAAAGTTTTGGCGATGATACTGTAAGAAAGTAAATCAGAAAAGCAACATATAAGGTATCTTGTAATTTTTCGATTAAATCATTTTTTTCTGGTATAAAACGTTGTCCGTGTTTTTATAAAATAATGAAATCATGAAATTATGTTTTCCTACTTAAGTGCTTTTATTTAAAAAATGACGTTGAAAATTAAAAAAATCACATTTCTATCTAAAGTCTAGACAACTTGAGATTTCAGAAAAGTTGTTATGCGTAAAATTGGAACAAACTTACTAGAAAGAAACGTGTCCACAGACTAGAACAAAGAAAAAAAAAATTAACTGCATTGGAAAACTAATAGGCTCCCTCACTACGCTTGGAATCTAAAACATTTTTTTCTTTTTTGTGAACTAACAATTATGGACTATATTTAAATCCTTGGTCACATTACAAAACTCTTGTGACATAAATATGCTATTTTTTGAGATAGACTTTCACCGATTACTATCATAATCACTTTGAACCAATATAAACACTTACAATTTTCTGTTATTATATATTAACAGATATATTTGCCAAATTTCTTAATATTTTCGTTTGTCATTCACTAATGTAAACTTTGCCTTATAGTTATATTTTTTGTGGTACTTATCGGCTGTCGCGACTATCCAACCAAATAGTTGTTTGGTAATAAATAAACAAATTGGTTAACAGGACTACTTCAGTAATGTGATGATAAAGATTTTGATTAGCGTTTATTATTAGTATTGGTTATCGGGTATTCTACCTATAATAATTTTTCACTTTACTTTGTTACTTACCTGATGTGGTTTTATACAAAAAATCGAGGGTTATTATTTTTGATTGAAAAAAAAGGAAAAATGAAAGGTAGTCGTGATAACCGATAGGTACCTTTTTATGTGTGATTATAACAATCAAAAAAATACCCAGTAATTTAATATTTTCAAAAAATAAATCTCAACTTAGTCATGATGCAAACCAAATAAATTTAATTCCTTATGTTTATATAATTTACTTTTAGTGTCTACAAGTCAAGATTCATTGTCAAACTCGCTACTTGATAAAGACTCTGAAATAATTGATGATGTAGCTGATGATGTTCCTATATCACCTTCAGCTAAACGGAGTTTTTTTAAAAAGAATATTGAAGATGGCATGGATCGTGTTTTAGAACAAGTAAACTTTGAAAGAAAGTTTTCCTCATTACCACAATTTAAACCAGATGAATGTAATTCTCCAAGTGCTATATCAGTACCGTCCAGTCCCCATGTATTTAATGCTCAAACATTCCGCAAGAAGCAATTACCTGACTGTCACACTCAAGTAGAAACACCAAAATCATCAGGGAAACTTGTTGGAAATACATTTTTTGGCCCTGATTTTAATCCAGAAGCTTATAGAGGAGTATTAGAGCAAGAAGATACAGTGGCAGCTTCACCTAGAACGCCAAAAACACCTAGTGGGCGAAACGATAGTTCAGCAGCAGAAAAGGGACACAGAAAAATGTTAGAACAAAGAAGACAATTAGTTATGACTTTATTTCAAGAGCAAGGCATGTTTCCTTCTACTCAAGCAACCTCGATATTTCAAGTAAATAATAATTTGTACATCATTAAACTAAACAAGACCAATTTAATACATATTATTTATTTATTCTGGTAATGCAAAAAATTAAAAATAGGAAATGGTGACAATACTGACAAAGTAACAACCAATAAGTTTTTAGGTTATAAAATAATAACTTCAATTTTAATGTGTAGCATTATTATTTTTATTATTTTTGGTAAAAAAATAAAAATTCTAATAATACAACACTGGCATCTTCCCTTTATTTAAGGGGAGACATCAGTGTTGTAATAAGAATTTTAAATTTTAATTTAGTAATAAAAATTTAAAAAAAAAAATCTATCCCTTGGTTTTATCTACATTTTAATATTATGAATTTAATATATAAGATATTTTGTTCTAGGGTAATCATTCTGATATCTTCCCGAATAAATCATCACTACAACTTAAAATACGAGAAGTCCGTCAAAAACTTATGGCACACAATACACTGACTCCAAGTAGCGCAAGTGCTTTAAACAGCCCTAATGAGTCTTCTACATCGAATACTCCAAGTAAGAATTTACGTTTCCACAAGGAGCTCTTGTACTAGACTGAATTTCAACAAAAATATCTAGAACGGTAACTACTAACGAGGTGATTATATAAAAAAAAAAAAAAGTATGGTCTAAAATTGTAAAAGATATTTCTCAAATTTCTTAAATTAAGAGGATTAGGTAAAAACTGATTAATTAAAGAGATATAGATTTTATTAAAACCTCACTAGGACACAAAAAATTTTTTTTTTTTTTTTTTTATAATTATAAAAATTGTTTATAAATAAAATTAACAAAACCAAAGTTGTTGTAACCTAGCCTAAAATTATCAGTATTTCTGTAAATAATTTATTACTTTTCAGCTATGAAATATTATTCACTAATAAAATATGTGTAATATACTAATAATACATACAAAATCAATTTTTGAAATTTACTATAGTATTTATTTTAAATTTCCCAGTACCCATATAGGTCCAAAATTATTAATGAAATATTAAAAATAAATTTAAATTAACTGTATTATTTTGTTTTGTTTAATATCAGATTCATCTACACTACCGTCTTCCCAACAAACTTCAGACTTATGAAAACCAACCAACATCACTATGTCATAGTTACTTTTAGTCTATGAAATATTTTATTACTCTATATAATATGATATATAAATATATTATTATATATAATTCATTGATTATTTTACAAGACCGAATGGTAAAATTCATTAAATGTAGTATATACATCATTAGACTTGTACAATATGTTATTATTTTAACAAATAAGAAAACTCGAATGAATGATGTTAAATGTGTGTGTATATATTTTATTTCAATAAATAGACTGAGGCTAAGATTCATTTATCTAATGTTAAACCGTGCACGATATATGTTGACACTGACATTTAATATCCTTACCTCAACTGTTTTATTATTAAAGTCACATAATATAAAATGTGTATTAATTTATTGTAATAATTATATCGATCTCTAAACTCAATAAACACATACACCACCACGAAAGTCTTTCAGAACTTATTGTAAATTCTCTTAGTGTTGTTATACACTTGTTATTCTTATTATTATGTACATTTTTCTTTTTTACTTAGTGTATACTGATAATGCTTAATTATTGATATTTGTGCCATAGTTCTTAATGGTAATTAATTATTATATTGTTTTCAATATTCAGGATACTCAATTCTATTTAATCTTAACATGAAATTAAGCGATTCATATTAAAACATGGAAAGTTATATGTATTGTTTATTACAAAGTTGTATAATTAATGTATAATTTCTCTTGTTAAAAATTGTTTTGAAAATCCATGCTTTTAAAACTAACATTTAATTCAAACATTATTAAAAATTGAAATTACTGTTTTAATCTTAAATTATTTCGTGTTCATAAATTATATATCATATCTTTTGGGTACCAGATATGTGTATATATATGTTTAATTATGAAGAAAAAAGATTAACTCTAACCAAATTTCGCCAAAATTAAATATATATTTTTATAGACAAAATTTGATCAAATAAACAGTTATTTTATTTTCAAAGTTTAAGTGCCATTATGTAAAGAAAAAAAATGTAATACATTTGTTTTAAAATGCGGTTTTGCTCAACAAAAATGCATTTGTTTTTTAGTTAACTCGGGTACTTTTGCATAAGTACAACTAAGCCAATTATAATTAAATTTTTAGTATGAAAAACAGTTTTATTAGTTGTTTAGAGAAAAAATTCATATTATATGTTATATTGTATACTCAATACTCAAACTGTGTTAAATTATTTTAAGTTTTAAGTATAATAGTCTATGTTACAGGTTAGTCCTTTTAATGCCTAACAAATTAATGTCAACAAAAAATACCAATTAACAACTAATTAATTTAATTGTGTATATTTTGCATACCATTGACATGTATAACCATTAGTGTACCACTGTAAATCCAAACGTATATTACAATGTTTTATTATGTTAAGACATTTAATGTGATTGTTATATAATACAAAATTGTATTGTTCATTAATTTATTTATTTTTAATAACCAATTATACAGAAAAATCTGGACAGAACAGAGGTACCTATATAATTCAAAACTCACTTAAATTACTCTATTGTTTAATACTAAATCACCTTATTAGTTATACATTACATTGTTCTTCTCCGAGCTACATCTGTATCTGTTAATTTGAATTTAAATGTATATCTACCTTATCGCTTTTTTTTTTCTCACACTTTCCACTAATTTTAATGTCAGTAATAGTAATCATATATTATATTATATATTCACTTGTAGTACAGTGGGTAAACATTTTTAAAAAAGGGGACCACCTGTTTTGTGTGACAATTAAAATTATTAATATTAACCTTCTATATTTTGTTGTTAAACATTAACCATAATATATGATTAGAACTGATTTCTTCTAAACTTTTGTTAATCCTTTATTATTATTTTAACATTATATATATATATATATTTGATGTCTATTTTTTTCATATTACAAAATTGACTGTTTCTATTAGTATTAGTTTTTTTTTTTTTTTTTACGTTATTAGTTATTTTTAATTACATAATATATATTTTTAAACAAAACAAACATTATTTTAAGTTGTTGTTAATTGAAATTTTTTTTCCATATATCAATTATTGATACACTTACATAAAATATAATATTATTATTATTATTATTATTATTATTATTATTATTATTATTATTATTATATTATTATTATTATTATTATAGTGTATAAAAAAACATATTATATTTCATGTTTCATTTTTGAATAATGTATTATTTTCGTTGACTTAATTAATTATAATTATAAAAAAAGATAAATCTTCTATATCATTTAGAATCACAAAAATGGCAATATTTATACATAAATATATATTATATTTTTTATTTAGATATTTACATATAATAAATAACATCAATTATATGGTAGAATTATCAATAAATCTATACATGTGTATGAATGTTTAAATAATATATGTGCATCGTTATATTTAAAAAAAAATTGTTATTATTTATGCTCTTAAATATTTTAAATTCTGAACATAGCAATGAATGTATTGGTTTTACTATAATGTGGGGTTTTTTTTTCTGTATTTTAAACAACTTTTCTACTATATTTGCTCCAATTATTATTTTAAAGGGCAGTTTCTGGTTACCAATTTTGTCTTATTAGTGCATTAGGGAAGTAATTTTCCTTGTAGTTTTCTTGTTATTTTTTTCAGATACAACTGAATTAAGGTCCGTGTAATAAAAATACATTAGAATACCTATGTATAAAAACAGATTTTTCGCGTACTATTTAGTGGTTAGTCAGTGTTATGCAGCCTTTAATCGTACACACCTTACTATATGTGTGGTGGCAAAAATATGTATACATGAATAATTATAAGATTGTTAGATATTTATTAATATATTGGCAATAAATATATGTGTAACGGGATTTAAATACATGGAGTAATGGTGTATTGATATCAAAAAAGGGTTAATTAAATATTTGTACCATGTTTACTCAAAATCTATGTACATATGTACTCTAATAACCGTATTCCGATTACGACCTCTAATTTAAAGTTTAAATTTTAAAGAAGTAAAAATCATAGCATTTCAAGTATTATTATTCCCTGATTTATGTGGAAACAACTTTTTAAGATCCAATCAAATTTAAAAATGTACAACATTTTAATAATTTCAAATTTTAAAATTACACGATTGAATTTAAATTGGGTTTGATATTTAGTCTGCCATTCTTAAATCTGCTTCAACATTTAATCTGGAGCGATATTTGTTTTTCACCTGGCGAGGATCAAATTTATGTGCAACTCCTCAAAAAAGTAGGAGAAGAAATGGCGCTCAGGCTGTGGAAATCGATTAATCAAATATGAAAAATTATAAACCGAATAAATAACCGAAAAGTTACGAGTGTTAAAATTATAGATAAATATTACAGATCCATGTATACAACATTTACTTATAATAAGCAACTACACATTTTATTTAAAAATTTTTATATAAAAAAGTATCATACATTTTTTTAACTTAAGTTTATACGGGGTGATCAATTTATCATAAGACACTCATTATCTCGGAAAATATTAACTTTTTCCGGAATTAATTTTCTAGATAATTTAAGAAATTTCGGAAAAAGTAAATATTTTCTGAGATAACGTGTGACTTACAATAAATTGATCACTCTGTATATATGCATTGTCAGTAAAAAATTTGTATTTTGTTCTGTTTATTGATTATAAAATACATAGAGAAAATATTTAGTCTATATTATAAAACAGCTTATTGGGTATATTTAAGGGTGCTAATTTTAAACATGGAGTGGTAAAGCCCATATAGCATCCCCTAGTTGCGCCTTTGGTTATAGGTACCAATCTATAGTTAGCACAGTACTCATTTCTACTCAAATTTATGATCAGAATTATTTATGTTCAAGACGCCATTGCGCTTTGTGAAATAAGATGTTCGCCTTAACTGTACACCCAACTCGAAAAATTGTTCTTAATTGCACGCTGTCACAATAAATACAACGTTCGGTAATGCGTAGTAGGTACTAGGTACCTCTATTCGTATTAAATTAATTCTACTTTATTGTTACCTACCTATATATTGAGGAAACATAGGTGTTTCCAACTTTGTACATAACTGATAGGAGACATCATGTTTTTATCAACGATTTTTTAAGAAAAAATTGGTAACTTATTTTTAATTATATTTAATATTAAGTCATAGGCGCCAGATTTTAAAAAATTGAACAGGTGCCCTAAGTGCCATGAACTTCCCACACCTTTCTTACTCCTGAGAATAAAATTTGTATGCTATACATGCAATACGTATTATAGCTATGTTCAAGATATTATTATTAATTGCAATAAAAACTGTGATGTCTATAGCTACAGAATAGGTTAAAAGTTAAAACCTAAGTATAGGTACTAAATAACTTAAATCTTTCGTTTGAGTAAATAGAGAATAATATTATTTTTATTATTATATTACTTACAATAAATATGAAACGAATTATTAAAAACTGATATGAATTTCCTAATTTGTATAGTCTGTAATTTTTTGTTCCTAAAATTTTATATTCCTATAATACAGGTATTGTTTCTCTAATTTTCTATTTCAAATTAAGTTTTTTCTTGATTTGTACTCTCTTTCATTTTATCGTCGATTGTTAATCTCAGAACTGAAAAAAAATATACATTAAGATCACGAACATAAAATAATATTACTATAGTTCAAGATGTAGAGTCTTCTACATCGTACCATTTTACCATTATTACATTTCAATAAAAAAACAAAAACCGAAAAATGAACTTATCTTCAAAATTCTCAGAGATATTACCGAAAACCCTCTGGACTCGACCACAATCAGATTCTTACGGAATTTAAAACAATTAAAAAAATCTTAGACCATATCGAAGAATTGTTTAATATGTCCGTGTCTAAAATCGAAGACCATTTAAACAGAAGTTCAAGTTCAATATTTTTTATAACATATGTTGTACAGACCAGGGGCGGCCAAACGATCGATCGCGGATGAAATCAACGTTGATTTTCCTTTGTTAGAACTAATTTGTTTACAATGAGTAGATAAATCGCAATTTATAATGATTTTTATCCAACAGGTCATTATTTCGTTGTCAGTTTATCAAGTATAACACAGCTCTACAGTATTTATGTTGATAATTTTTATTCTGGTGGTATAATTCTAAGGTAATATATTCTAAGGTATTTAATTTATAATATTGTATTATGCGTCTTAATTAAGATAAATGCAAGTGATGAAAAATAACTATTATTTAATTAGGTACCCATACATTTTAATTGTATTATTTTGTATATGTAACATGTACCTATGTTTACCTATTATAACATGTTTTATGGAAGTCAATAGTCAATCGAAAAACATATTCTTAAATAGATTTCTACCAAAAAAGTTCAGCTATATGGAAAAAAAAAAAATGTGATAATATTATGTATATTTCATGGTGATTTTTGGTATTATTCGTTATACTTATGGACAATATGAATGTTTTACATTTAAACACACGTGTATTTTACACATACATTAATCTGACCTTTGCATGTGGCCCAAATATTACAAGATGCAACTATACCTACTTATAATAATTAAAAATTATAATCTTGTCAATGGACAAACAACAGATAATGGATCCTGTCAATGGTTATTACAAGTTGATACTTTGGTAAGTTTATAAATAGACCAAAGTTTTGCTGTACATACAACATAATTTTTGACGATTCACGATCACCTTATCTTATAATCACTAGAATAGGATTATACCTATATACTATAGGTATTTACTCTAGTATGTACCTATTTACACTTGTTTAAATAATTGTTTCTGAAAAAGGTTTATTATGTTTGACATGTTAATCAAGTAGACAATTTATTTTCCTTTCTTAAGAATGTATCATGTTTTATACTTATGTACCTACAACCAAAATCTGAAATAAAGACACTGTAAGGGGTATTGACTTAATTCCAAAATCATACACATGTGTATTTTAATACATTGTTGTATTCCTTTTAATGGTATTTAAAACACATCAAATACAAATTACAATAACAAAATACTTGTTCTATAATCTTGTTTTATTCCCAGACCGAGACTAGACTAGACCAGACTAGGATAATGGCTAAGGTTGGCACCATTGATTTTAAATTTATAAACTATAATTATCAAAGAATATTATTTATAATCAATTTTCAGACGTGGATAAAGAATATAGATAGATAGATAGATAACTAAATTCAATCGCAAAACAACTAAAATCGAAAACTATTTTTCCATATTTATAGTAGAACAATTATAAATAGTTTATAATTATGCGTTAAAAAAAAATATAAAAATTATTATTCAAGTATGTTAGTGCACCTATTTGAACATTTTTTATTAGTGTGGCTTAGCATATTATTATTATAACATTAATAGCCTAAAACATTATATACCTACCTACCTATTATAAGTGAAATTCTATTATTACTTTATTAAATGTGTTTATATAAAATAAATTTATATTTTATTAAATTTACACATTATTCAATGTTAGATCTATTTTGACCTTTAAAGTATACATTTGGTCTTTATTCATTGATTCATCGATTCATTTATAGAAAACATATGTTTATTAGTAAGTACCTATTCTTTTACATTTTGAAATGCATAACACTTTATACAAATTATGTTTAAATAATTGTTATTTAAATCTGAGTTTTTTTATTATGTAGATACAATTTGGTTTTTTAATAAGTATGTTGTTTATTATCTTTAGAAAATGTTTGAATTTTAAATTTGGAGAAAAAATAAAAACAAAATTATATAAAAAGGCATAAATCATTTTTATTTGATAATTATATTTCATAAAATATTGAATAACAAAATATTATTTCATAGTAAATAATATGTTATTTTTTACATAATATGCAAATTAAAAATATTTTATAACATTTTTTTTTTTCTGTAAGTTTGACAATATAATACGTTTTAAACAATAACAAGTCATATTATATATGATTAAACTTCATTTATAATAAATGTAACTTTACAAAAAATTATTTTCTTTTTATAAAAATATATACACATTATGCAATAAATCAAATAATACAATTTAACATTTACAAAATAAATTATAATATGTATACAGTAAATAAAATCTTATTCATAAAATATAAATATTAGTCAAGGTTCGATTGAGCAAGAAGTCAGTCTCTCTGAGACTTAATATTTCTTATTATTGACAAATTTGTATAAGGCACATAATATAGTAAAACCCGACAGCACCAAAAAAAAAAAATCTGTTGTTTTCGGAAGACAAGCAATATTTGAGCAACTTTTTTGAACTTACATTTTTTGGCACATTTTTTTTAAAAATATACTCTGAGCCATTTAAAATGAATTCAAAAGTTTTATTTGATACATCTAGCCTTATTATAGGAACTCTAACAAATAAATCTTAATATTTTTTAATTTAAATATATATAATTTTTTTTAAATTTTTTTTTATAACATTTATATAATATGGTAATTAATAAAAAAATTTAGAATTGTAATTAATAAGTTTATTTTTTAAATAAATGAATATAGTATACTTTAAAATAATTTATTGTATAAAGTCTTTAGAAAATTGTTTATTGCAAAATTATATGGTTAATAAATCATTTTTTTGCTCCAATCATATATAATTTTAAGTAATTAAAAATAGAAATCTTAATTGTTTAAAACAATAAATTTTTAAACGATATGGTATTATGTTTTGCTTTACCATTTCAAAAAATGTACGATACAGAGTGTTGCTGTACAATTAATATGCGATAATGTCATAATGTTTCTCATACATTAAAACTGATTGTTTATAGCCTATAGGCTACTGAATACCGTGTAAGCTTTTAAAAAAAATATTAATGTTTATCTAAAGACTAATATATAATGGTACGCATACTAAATAACATAATTCTTTTAATTATAACCGGAACTAATGTTTAAATAACTTCTTTATAATTCAATGCAAATGGTTACAATAAATCATCTAAAAAGTTGTTCATATCAACATTGATACTTATTGATACGAATAATAAGCTTACCCCATTTGAACACATAGGTAGTATTTCATACCGAACTTGGAAACCTGTAGTCCTGTTTATTCCAATGTTGAGGGTATGAAATATCTAAAAGAGAAGGTTCCTTTTGTTCATAAGTGTACACTTTCAAGTCCAATGAACAAGTCAGTCTTTGGGGTACTGGTCGCTCTACGTAGCATGGTCTATAACAACACGGTGGCCAGCAGTAATACATGGGATAATCCACATAAGGATATCTGATGGGGCTGACATATAAGGGTCTTTCAGAAGATGCAACTGGAACTAAAGGTCGTCTTTTGCATGGTTCAAGTTCTTCTTCTTCACGTTTACGTTTGGTTAGATCTAAACAAGTAGTAGATAAATCTAAGGCAGAATCTTCTGTGTCTGATAAGTCTTCAACGTTCACATCACTGTCCGAACCAGACGTTGTCTCTACTATTGCCGCTGCAGCGGCGGCAATTTTCGGAGGTTTTGGTGCACCGGCTGCCTGTTGCACAGCCAACCGTAAGCTCGTTTCTGTCTGCAGCCACTTCTGGATTTGACGACGGTGAATACCGTATTTACGGGCAGTAGCTCGTTGATTTCCTTGACAGTCCGAGTCTTGTCGGTAAGAATCCAACACCTAAAGCAATCGCGAAAAAATTAAAATTTAAAAAATTGTTTATCCGATAATTTGGAGAGAATAAATTATTTATTGTATTACGTTCCAACATGGTAATATTATACAGGTTGCTATTGGAGGCGGAAAATAATTGGACGAAGAAAAGCCGAAGTTTACTTGGCGCATTTGCCATAATGAGCAGCAAAACATAAATTAGAAACGGAATACGATAGAATACATTTTAGTGAACGACCAACGCGGACTACAATATTCTAATAGCATTAATATCCCGATAGCGGACGAGCGCGAAAACAACGAGTGTTATATTTTTATTCGTTTTGGCACAGAACCCGAATGATGACGGCGGCGGTGACGACCGCGTAAAAGCGGTAAAAATTGAACGTACCAATTTAGCGAGCAATAGTCGCGGTTAATTGTGGTAAAACAATAATAACGTTATTACAAAAGATGATATTATTATCAACACGCTTACCTGTAGTTTGAACTGCGGGGGAAAGATTCTTCTGGACCCGACTGGCGCTTTGGGCCGCTTCTCTTCCACCTTGCCAACAGGTTCGTCCGGAACGCCGTGGGCCATATTTGAATTATTGCGATACTTACACGACTTTCGTCGGTGGCGCAATACCCGCGATATTTTATTGTCGCGTTGTTACGTACGCGTACGTATTGACGATGAAAATATTGGTTTTCGTGTCGGACGCGGTATTCACGAAATCGAAACGATAATTATTATTATATGTTCGGAAATACGTTGCGCGATTTATTGTTTGTGTAAATCTAACGACGGGGCAGTATTTGAATTACGTATAGTGTATTATTATACGACGTTGGAAAGAATAATTATTACGACAATAATAATAAAAACACGGTAATTCGAAAAACGGCGTCAAATAATAAAACGATAAATAAATAAATATTTGAAAAAAAAAAAAAAACCGAGAGAGTCTGGTTGACGCGAGGACTGCGTGCGTGTGAGTGTGGAGTGTGCAGCAGCAACAGCAGCGGCGGCAACAGCAGCAGCAGCAGCGTTGTAGGTTTTTCGAGTGGTGTGCAGTAGACGCGGTGGCGCTTGCTGGTACAAAAATCAGTGCCAAGCTGTCTGTATGTGCGTGTATGTGCGTGCGTGCGCGTGCCTGTAACCGCGCGCGCGAGTGTGTGTGTGCGTTCGTGTGCGTGCGCCAGCGCACCGCCGCGCGCGTGTGTGTGTGTGCGTTCGTGCGTGCGTGTGCGGCGTTGCATTCACACAAGTCACCCCTGTCCGCCGCCCGCCGGCCCATCCCTGCCGCCGCCGCCAGTAAAACCGCGCCGCACCGGCCCCGCTCGCCAATCCCCGCCACCGACCGCAGACGAGGACCGATTCTTGACTCGCCGACGCCGTCGCCGCGGTGTGTGCGCCTCGCCGGCACGGACCATCCAGCCGTGTTGGCGACAATATACGCGAGACCGACGAGTCGTCGCCGCCGTCACCCCGCCGCCCCGCGCCGCTCGTCATCGGATCCGCCGATCGCTGTTGTACGAGCGTCGTCCACTGCAACCGAAACCATTGCCGCCGTTCGCGATCGGCGAACTTTTTTCTCGTGCCCCGACACTCGCTGTGCTCGGTTTTTTATACGTGTACCTCGAGTACTCTTGCGACGACGGTATTTTTCACGAGAAAAAACTGCGCCGTCGACGCGCGGCCGGTAGGGAAACGAATGAAATTCGAACACCACAACTGGTTCGGGGGAGAGGACGGGGGGCGAAGACTCGGCGGTCTGACGTACCGAAAGAATTCGACGGTCCGCCGCCGCCGCCGGCGGATCAGATTGCCGGTCGGCCCCGCCGCGTTGCCGCGCTCCCGTGAAATCCGGTCGGCAGCGCCACACCGCCACCGCCGCCTGTATAAGCATACAGAACGATAACCGTGTAGACGACGTGCGTGGCCACGGCCGGTGTCGGTGTGAAGAGATTAATAATAATAATACCCGCACAATCCCGTTTTTACCGGAAATATCGTTTTGGAAACGCGAAACGTTTTACGGTTTACTTTAATATCATATTATTGTATACTTGTACGAGGACGACGGGTGATTCGTTTTAGCATTTTAGTAGCGACTAGCAAGACACCCTTTCCCCCCCCCATTCTGCCCGCCCCGCTACTAACTGACCTAAATCCGGGGCACGTTTTTATGATATTTTACATTTTTGTCAACAAAATGTGAGAGCACGTCATTATCAATGCATAGCTGCGATCCTGATTTTACCGATATATCTTTCCAAGTCGTTTGTTATTAACATTCCAATACGGTTTTGATGCGAACCGTTTACTACCTACAGATTCATCCCGATTGAACTCCCGGGCCCTTATACAATTTTTAACAAATTTTAACAATTGTTCGGAAATCGATATCTAAAGTCTTCAATGTGAAATCTTAGTTTACGATTTATTATAAGTTTTATATTATTGAAAGATAATTACATAAATTGATCTCGTCGTCAGTTTGTCTCATTGATATTCCAAATATCTGTCTACAGTTATACATTTGCGGCTTTTAAATCGTCCGTAATACCCCAAAAACCAAATTGCGCATACTATGAAAAAAAATTATTGTAATAATACCTATTCTTTCCATTTGAGAACATAAATTATCAACATCCATTATTGTACTATTTTAGTACAATAGCTCTATTTTAGTTTTGTTTTTTTTTCCATAGAAAAGTATTTATTTCTCAAAAAGACGCATTTTCATATCGATATATTTCACACGTTTATATTTCGCTTAAAAATTAAAATTCTGAAAAAAAAAAACAAAACGCAGGATTATAACGAAAACAGATTATATTTTTATATTAAAGTTTGATAATAAGTCAATTCACTCTAATATTAAAACTAAAAACGCAGAATTGTGCTTGCTGAATGGTAATTTGCTGTTTCGTTTGTAATGTCGCATGGTTGTGTGACGGAGACAAAACATGGTGTCCTCTTAATAAATTGTAAAACACTAAAGTAAACACGTGTACTTACATATTTTAATTAATAAATAATATTGAAAAAACCAAGTCAAATATGGCTTGGTTTGTCTCAACGTCACGGTGAACATGAATGATTCATTAAAATTTAATTATAAGTTGATTTACAATTTGTTCAACATGTCTAGACGGTGTATCACTAAATAAATACTAATCGTAGTTACTAAATAGTTTTTTTTTTAATAACTAGTTAGGGTTTCAGGTGGTTCGTAAAAAAATGTCTTGTTTTAATCGTGAATATATTTAAATGATAAATAGAGCTGTACATATTTTTGAAGACCAATATGATGAAACTAGCCTTTTAATAATATTAACTAACATAAACAAACTAATAATGATAGTAATACTAGATTCTGACCGCAGTCAAGAATGTATTGGTTTTACTATGATATGTGTTATTTTTTTTTTGTCTGTTAACAACTTTTTTTTATCAGAAATCATTCTCGAATCAAAATATATTAATTATAATATTTTATAACACTTTAGATTTAGATCTGAACATATGTTTAGATGTACACATGGGTACATTAAGGAAATCATTTTTTAATAATTGGTTAAAAACGTAAACGTTTATGGCATTAACGTTACATTATTTTCGATTTTGTTTTTAGTGTTTATGTTTAGTGGCCAAAAAAATGAAATTGAGCTTAATGAAGAAGATTATTTGTTATAAGCGGTATTAAATGAAAATCATTCAAATTATCGCATTTAAAACCATATTTAAAGGAATTTCGCTCAAAATCGTATTCGTCAGCAATGATTTATCTTTGTTATCCCCCCCCAGCTTTCAATAGAGTTATATATATTTGTCATATTTAAATAATTTTTCTGTTCTTTCTTTTTATCGAATTGTATATTGCATAAAGTATGTAATATTGAATCTCCCCCCTCCTAGACAAATTTCAGCGGACTTTAATGATTACGTACAGAATTATATTACGAGTATTTCCCGCCTACAACAATGGCATATCCATCAACAGTATCATATTAAATTTATCGTATATCTTCGTGTTTTATTGCCATACAAATAGAAACATGATAGGTACTGCGTACTAGTACTTTTATAATACATAATCATATAATATGCTATATATTGTACAGGGTGTAACAGGACTATTTGACATTTTTACATGTAATTACAATGCTACACTCTGTATACCTATCGGCGACCATTCAAAGAATAAATATTTGAATAACTTCATTATTATTAGGAACTATACTTACGACTGTGCCAAATAAAGTATTTTAATAGTATGTATTTATGTTATAAAAATAATTTATTTTATTTTTATTACCTATAGGAACTTGAATTAGTTAAAGACAATAATTATAATATTGTTTTTATAATCAATTAAATGGTTTTAAAATAATGATTATAAATTGGAATATTATGTAATAAGTTATGAAAATAAAAATTATATTATTTGTTTTATAAATCAAAATAACAATAAATACAAATTAATTCCGAATCGTAGATTTGGTTAAAAACAATTATTTATGTGTGAATTGTGTTTAAAAATATGTAACCTTCATAATTTATTTCAATTTAACTTTCATCTTAGTTTACGTAGGGGAAGGCATTTTGTGGAGCTAAAAATATAAATAAAAAGAACAATATGATTAACCGATTTATAATGTTGACGTTTTGATTGTAATGAGTACTTACTAATAAGTAATGTCGAATGAACCAATAACCTTTCTTAAACACTGAAAAACAATATTCTATTTATGAATCATTTCCAAGATAATAAGTATTGAACCTATTGTTTTTGTAATTTTTTAATCATTTTACCGCTAGGCACTTTAGTCGTTAAGTGTTTTAAAATAAACAGTAAACAGTAATCTCAAAGATAACTATAAACTATAAAGTAGGTTGATATCAATATATTAATTATTATCAGTTGTTTGTTATGCTCACCAGTAAAATAGTTTAGATTGAAAACTGAAGTATATTAGGCTTAAGTTTCTTACTTATCTGCGAGATACAAGCTTAAGCTCAAACTTTACGACCCTGTAAAATACCACGAACATATTTCATCTAAATTGTTTACCTAGTTAAAAATGTAAAACTATAAATATAAATTTTGTTATAAACCAAAACAATCGGAGAAAATGATAAATCTTTGATCTTTTTACTGTGTGTCCTTAATAACCCTAAACAATGGAATTAATTTTAATATAAAAACACCTTTAAAATTAGTTTGAATTAGAAAAAATTTAACGTTTTCAAATATACAAAAAAAAAAAAAAAAAAAATGACAATACATTGAAACTTTAAAATTTAAATTATAGTATAACTATTACATATAATAGCTTGTAAATATATTAGCTTATGGGTATTATATTGCCAAGGTTAAATATATATATAGTACCCATATACGTATATTAATTTATACGGGAATGACCCTTTGAACATAGACAATTTATTTATACTTATAGATTACATGTACTAAAAATATTGATTTTTTAGAAAATTATTACATTCAGTCAGATTAAAAGACAAACGATGGGACTACGATAGCGATAGTTAACAAACGTCGTATGGCTCATTTCTCATATAATTGGTGGTGCTAATAGGAATGTAAAAAAAGGAATTTTGAACGGGTGACAAATTATGGAACTATGAAATTAATTAGTGAATGTAACGTTAGAGAATCTGTTTTAATACACAATAATTTGTTTAAGAATTTGAATTGTTACTGAATCATTGTTATTGATACTGATATTATTCTGATAAAAATGTAATTTAACTCAAAAATATTGCAGAATGACTAGCACAGGGTTACTATTTTTAATTTATACCGAAAGTTTCGATAGATCATAAAGTACTTAAGCCCTTTTGTAAAAAAAAACGGTGGCTTTAAACGAGGATGTGAAATATATGTATAAGTGTGGTTATAGTATAAGTGTAGACAAGAGAACTACAAGAGAATTCAAATGAAACTTAAAGTAAGTTCTATAAGAGTGTGGTAAGACCGACCAGATTGTATGGTTCGGAATGTTGTGCTTTAGATAGAAAAATAGAACAGAAAATGAGTGTAACAGAAAGGAGAATGCTTAGTTGATTGAGTGGAATGACAGAAGAAGATAAGATAAGGAATGAATACATAAGAGCTCGATAGTTGACAAAATAAGAGACAATAAACTGAGATTGTTTACATGATGTCATGAGGAGAGGAGAATCAGAAGTAGTAAGAATAATAATGAAAATAAATGAGACGCGTGAGGTTAGGTTAGGTTAGGTAGAAGCGTGAGACCAAAAATGAGATGGTTGGATACGATTATGAGGACGGCGAGTGTAAGTAAGGACAATGTGGGGGATCGGGTTAAGTGGTAATTCAGAACGAGGGCAGATAACCCCAAACAGTGGGGATAAAGATGAAGGAGAGGTATTTGAATATTTTATATGTGATAATTTTTCGAGACAGTTAAATATTTCATATATTTCACGTATGTTTTTAATAATAACATAAAAAATCTTTGTCTCCCCCCTACGAAAAAATCCTGGATCTTCCACTGATCTGTTTTGTATCATTGTGCGGATGAAAATGTGTTTAAAACCATTAATCATTTATATTCAATTTTAATTTAATTTAATAATTTAATAAGTATTAGGTATGATGATGGATATAATGACGTAGTTCGTTATAGTTATACTAAATTTTGGATTTAATAACAGTTTATAATTGCAATAATTTGATTTTGTATTATAACAATTATTTTACATACGACTTACGAGTTAAATTGTAAATCAGAAATTAATTTAATATTTATATTTGTATGTTGTATAATTCATAGTGGAATGGAAGACTTCTCCGTTTTTCAGTTTGTGTGCTAAAAAAAGTTGTAGAACGGTGATATTTAAATTTCAGACTAAAATTAATTATCTTCGCAATCGAATTACCATGTATAATAGTATGATAATTAACTTAATGAGCTACACATGTTGAAAAAGGTCATCGATTTTTAATAAAATGTACATTCAATGTAAAATTGTTTTTAAAATTTTTCCAGTATAATTACTAAACTCGGTTACAGATAATATGATTATTTATTATGTAATAATTAAATTTTGCATTTTATTTTTCTCGACTACATTTATATGCATTTTTAAATTTTATTTTCTTTTGATACGCATGACGATGTTCATAAACGAATAAACACTAAAGCGAATTATGAGTATCCTACTATTCTAGGAATTGCAATGTATTAATTTATAATTTCAAAACTAACATAAAAACAACATTATTCAATGTTAATATATTATTTTATTACATAAAATATTAAAAAATGTTCTTTTATAAAAGAAAAATTGTATTAATTGGTATTCGAATATTCGATTCAGTTCAAAAATTATTATGAAGAAGTAAATTTTTTACACATAGTTTATACACAGTGGTGATTATAATTGCAATTTCTTGGTACAGTAAAATATTTCCTAAATTAATAATCATGGAAATGATATAATTCAGATAAATTGTAAAAATCGTAAAAATTGTTTATCATATTTTCAGCTGACACATGGAGCGATTTCGAGCGAGACTCACAATGCAATTAATTTCTATATTTTCAATTTTGTAGTTACCAATTTATTTTATGACGAATTTGAAATTAATTTACTTTTTTTCAAATTAGGATGTATAGATAATAATGTCAAAGTATGTGTCCTATTTGTGGATCGGATGACGGGAAAATAAGTTTTTAAAATCAAATGAATTCAAATACAGTTTGATATGAACAAAGTTCTTTAAAAATTATATTTATAGCGATTGTTATCGAGTGTTATAAAACTTAAAAACTATCACACAACATTATAATATTAATACAATGACAATAAATTATTATAATCCACAGATAATAAAATGTAGTCAAAACACTTGAAATGTATACGATTTTATTATTATATACATGTTCTCTTCTCCCGTTATCGGTTGGTTTAAAAATAATATCGTAGCGTTATTATTGTGTGCTTTTGTATCGTCGTCGATAACACAGCCGAACGGACACAGTGATACGGTGTGTGAAAAACGCGTAGTAGGTAGAAAATAGCTGTGGATTTTTTGGGATCAAAAGGGGGAAATAATAATAATATTATTATTCTCCAGTCAGCAGAATGTAAGTATTATTATTCGGAGAATTAATCACAGATAATTATTGTACTAATTAAAAATTGTTCACGCTTTTTTATGCAAAATAAATGTACTGATAAACAATTTTACGATTTAAATATTTAAAAAATACGTATTTTATAAGTTTTTGAAATTGTCTAGTATTTATTTGGTTTTATGTGGATGCAATTGTATTGGGCGAGCAGAACAGATTGAAAAATAAACGTGTTCATTGAAAATGTTGAGTGCAATTGTAGTTTTTTAAATTTTGACGAAAATCGTAAAAATCAAGGTATTTCAAAACACGTTTAACCAAACATCTCCCAGAATCCTTTTTTGTTAACAACGATTGATCGTTGAGTACGGATATTAATTAATAACTTCATCTCTTCGTGTATTCTACTTCATAATGTTTCACCTTCAGGGCTGATGCTGATCGGCTCTTTTATTTTTTTAATCACTAAAATATGTTTTATTAGTGTATAGAATTTGCAGACAAAAGTGCGAACAATTTTTAATTAGTAAAATTAACTGTAGATCATTTAACACTTAATTATTGAATAATACTGGATGTGTTATACTGACTGAATGAATATAAATTAAAAATGTGTGCAGTAGATGAAGGGTTGATCAGGAAAAGCCGTTTGGTATTCGGAATTAAAATACCTTGGGGATGATCACAGAAAAAAAAAACACCAGCTCATATTTGTTTTGTTCATTCAACTGTTGATATATGGCCTAATATAGTATTAAAAACAGTCCATTTTTCTGAGTCGGGTAAGTTTAGGGGGAAAGCTGTTTTGAGACATAATGTGTAGTAAAGTGTACTCTACATATTAAAATATTATCATAGTTAAATTATTAACACTAAACGTTAGAATTGTTTAAAATGTAGCATTTAAAATTGAATTAGTTTGGTGAAGTTTCTAAATTCTCAAATCCGAATTAGAATTACAATACTCAAATAATCGAGTGATTTAAAGTCTGAAACATTTCACTATCCGTTGACCACCGAAAACAGTCAGCACGGTAGCCGCAACAAAATAATACCGATTCCTATTATTTTATAACCACCAATAGGTCTAATTAATAAAAAAAGTTTTCAATAAATTTATCGTTTTAAAATAATATATTTAAATTTATAAAAATCGTGATAAAAATTTCGTAATGGTTTGGGGCATATTGTTTCCGTGGGGAATTATTCCGGGATTCGGCTAGACAGTAAACGAGAGAATAAAAAAATACAATAAAATATTTTTTTTTTATCGTTGTTTTGCCAATACATAAGACCACGTTACGATAACACACGTATGCCAGCGACGTGATGCAATCGTACAGAAATAATAAGGGCTTTAAAAACAGGCGGCGGCGGCGACGACGACGGTTTCGTCGTGCGTTTTGTTATTATTGTGCGTGTTTGCCGGCGGCAGCGGCGTGTGATGTGTTTTAACGTCATCGTGTCCGTAGCCGCCGCCTTGGTCGTTGGCACGACGTGGCACCGTAGCGTTCGGTCCGCAGCAGCCAGTCCAGACAGGGTGACGCCGAACGTGCCCCTCCACCGACGTCGACGACGGTCCGGCCATAGACAAGCGTACAAGTATACGGCGGCGGCGACGACGACGACGACGGCTCGTATATCGTTGTACACACCGCACGCAGCACACAAGAGCGGTCCGGCACGCCGTCCCCCCGCCCCGCCAGCCAGTCGATCTGTCCTCCGCACCGCCGCCGCAGCGAGAACGGCCGTCCTCCTACCACCGCGTCGTGGCGAGTCCGCCGTTTGACTTTCCTTTGTCCTTTGTGTGTGTGTGTGTGTGTGTGTGTGTGTGTATGTATGTGAGTTGCCGAGGCGGCGGCGGCGACGATTACACGTACGTTGTACGTGCGTGCGCGCTGTGGCGGGGCGGGGCGGAACGGCGGCGTCCGACCAGCGCCTCGCTGTCTGCCCTTTCGGGACCCCCCCGGGCGGCGTTACCCGCCGCCGTCACGGCACGTCGCACTCCGCCTCCTCACCTCGACACGCCGCTGCCGCTCGTGCCGCGCGGTCGGTCGCCGGTAAACCAGAAAGGTCGCATATTTTCAGGTACGGCGGCTACAGCGCTATATTATATTATTATAGTCATGTAGAGCCGCAAGACCCGCGCCGAGAAACGGACAAGGAAATTTCGTGCCCCGATACGAGAAAAAAAAAATAAAACCAATACCCATGAAACCGGTTGACAACGCGTGGCGTCCACGACGGCGGTGTACGCGTGTTGCGGGCAACGCGTGTTTTATACGCGCTTATACATTCCGAATCGTTTTTTCGGGCGATGGGCAAAACAGAATAACATCTGACAAGAGATACCCCGATGCGCGGCTAACGATGACGACGGTTCATTCTGCCCTCCTTTCCCGCGTCCCCGGAAATTGACCGCGTATTCTCGATTTCGGTCGGTAACGATGCCGGACAAACGCCCCCGCGGTTTTAACGATTGCGCGGGTTAAGATACGGTCGGAAACGCGTCATCGTTATCTCGTTTTTTTTTCACGCACAACAATATTATTGCGGCGACGGGACCGCGCGTCGTCGTCATCGCCGCCGCCGTGTCTCGGGACAAGGCTGCGCGCGTATCTAACGCTGCCGCCGCGTGTCGTTAACAACGACACAGTCCGCAGCGTTTCCGATATTGCGTAAAAAAGGAAAAATATTACGCGTGTAAAATACAATAATTATTGCGTATGCGCGTGTCCATATGAATCACGTCGTGGTTTTTTTTTTTTATTCTTTTTGTACACGCGCGCGATCGATATTATTATCATAATAATAACAACAACGTCGACGTACGAACGTTTTTCGTAATAACACTGTGTATGTAGCCATAATAGTAATTAATCGTGTGTGTGTTTTTTTGCCGTTTCCCGGAAAACGACGGAGACCGCGACGCAGCCCCGTCTGGTCCGGCGACGAACGGCAACCGCTTTTGGGCAGTTGTGTGACCATCGCACCGGGCACACACGCGCTCGCGGTTATTAATATACGGTTATGCCGCGTAAATGTGTAACGCTACATATTGTTATTACACTACTATTATTATTATTATTTATACACGCGCGCACGCAAAAAAAAAAAAGCAGTAGTCTAGTGTAGCGCGACTCGCGTGCCCAGTGTCGTGTTTGTATGTAAACAAACGCGACGCGGCGGCAGCAACAGCTCCGGAGTGCGTTATCGCTCCGGTCGGTCAACATAAATAACAATAATCGCGCGTTATTGCCGACGGCGGCGGTTTAACTTGTGGAACGGAAAATTCGTTCTCTCCGAAAAACACGCACCGTCCGGTCTCGCTGTTGGTTTTCGTGGACGTATATCAACGAATTATTATTATTGTTGTTATGTACGGTCTACGGTAGATTTTCGTAGAGATTACCGCCGCCGCCGCCGCCGCCACCACTACCGCCATCCCCCCTCCCCTTCACCCCCGTCGCCGTACGCCGCGCCGCGGACCGGTCACAGAAACGACACGTTAAACAACGTGCGCGGCGACGATAATGTATCGTTTTCTTCGGCCCGAGACTCTCTGGCGTCGACCATTCTGGCGGGCACAATGCGCCGTCATCGCGCCGCGCCCGCGCGTACGTGCGAGCGCAGCACGTATTTTCCGTACCGCGAGGGATTCTTCGGCTCGGTGTGCGCGACGGATTGTGTTATTATAATGCGGGGATATATTATATTATTATTATTATTATTATAGTGTGCGTGTGCGTTGTTGAATGAAAAAAGAAAAAGAATTCGGGATAGACACTATAAATATATTATACGTGTGGTGTTATAAGGTATACACCTATACACGACACACACACACGGCCCGGTCCGTCCATTATTATTATTATTATTATTATTATTTTTATACGGCCTATACGTGCGTTTGTTGAGTAACGACGACGACGACGGCGCACAAACCTGTTCCAGAGAAAAATTCTTCTGAAAAATCCTGACGACCTCCCACCGGCCGGGTTCTTTTGTGTGCGCGAACGGAACGCGTCCATTCTATTGAACACCATCTTCCGCCATTGTCACCTGGTACTTACATTATCACGGTTCCCATTCTTTGTCGGAATTTTATTATAACCGTTTTTTTTTTCCTTCCCTTCCACACACATACACGCACGCACGCACGCACGCACGCACGCACACACATCCGATCAAAGTTTAACGACACCTCCGACAACAATGTCTCAATGGACGCGGTTTTTTTTTTCCGTTTTAAATTTAATCCGTAATCAGTTTTTTTTTTTTTTTTTTTTTT